>JAPXFQ010001605.1:0-35000 GCA_028564705.1 Apricaphanius iberus
GCTAGCTTAAACCTAGGTATCGCTGTGTGCTAGCTTAAACCTAGCTATCGCTGTGTGCTAGTTTGAACCTAGGTATCGCTGTGTGCTAGCTTAAACCTAGCTATCGCTGTGTGCTAGTTTGAACCTAGGTATCGCTGTGTGCTAGCTTAAACGTAGGTCAGTCTGTTAGAGTTTAAATCTAACCCAGAACCTGAGATCAGCGTTCAGACAGGAACTGATAAAAATGTTTATCTGTTTATTCCTCATGGTTGGTATCATACAGCGTTATCATGTGATCAGAGGAGTGTAACCATGGTAACACCAGTCCAACTGTGCTCCAGGATGGGATGCTCCAATCAAAGGAGCCGGTTTGTGTCACCTGACTCTGGTGGAGCGTGACGGCAACTGCTATTCAGATCCTTGAGTTGGTGATGTCATCAGTCAGCGGGCGGGTTGATGCCCTACCTGAAGAGGTCACGGGAGGTCACAGGAGCGGGTGGGGGCGGGATGTGGGCGGAGCCTTGAGGCGACAGAAGATGCAGAGCGTCACCAGATCTGGGGTCAGCAGTCTGGACACGGGGAACGGCTTCCCACAGTCTTCACACTGCAAACACAGTCGTCATGACGACCAGCATCCAGTCAGAGGAGGAGCCGCTCCCATCATCATCCTCATCCTCACCTTCAGGACCTGAACACCTGGACCCTCAGCTCTCCTCCTCTGCATCACCTCAGGGATCTGCTCCAGGTTCTCCACATCCCAGATCCGAACCGTTCCATCCTGCAGAACCAGCAGCGGGTCGTTGGTTGACCAACGTTGGTTGACCAATGTTGGTCAACCAGTGTTGGTCAACCAGTGTTGGTCGACTAACGTTGGTCAACCAGTGTTGGTCAACCAGTGTTGGTCAACCAGTGTTGGTCGACTAACGTTGGTCAACCAGTGTTGGTCAACCAGTGTTGGTTGACTAACGTTGGTCAACCAGTGTTGGTCAACCAGTGTTGGTCAACCAGTGTGTCAACCAGTGTTGGTCAACCAGTGTTGGTTGACTAACGTTGGTCAACCAGTGTTTGTCAACCAGTGTTGGTCAACCAGTGTCTGTCAACCAGTGTTGGTCACCAGTGTTGGTTGACTAACGTTGGTCAAGTGTTGGTCAACTAGTGTTGGTCAACTAGTGTTGGTCGACTACGTTGGTCAACCAGTGTTGGTCGACTAACGTTGGTCAACCAGTGTTGTCAACCAGTGTTGGTTGACTAACGTTGGTCAACCAGTGTTGGTCAACCAGTGTTGGTTGACTAACGTTGGTCAACCAGTGTCTGTCAACCAGTGTTGGTCAACCAGTGTTGGTCGACTAACGTTGGTCAACCAGTGTTGGTCAACTAGTGTTGGTCAACTAGTGTTGGTCGACTAACGTTGGTCAACCAGTGTTGGTCGACTAACGTTGGTCAACCAGTGTTGGTCAACCAGTGTTGGTTGACTAACGTTGGTCAACCAGTGTTGGTCAACCAGTGTTGGTCAACCAGTGTCTGTCAACCAGTGTTGGTCAACCAGTGTTGGTTGACTAACGTTGGTCAACCAGTGTTGGTCAACTAGTGTTGGTCAACTAGTGTTGGTCGACTAACGTTGGTCAACCAGTGTTGGTCGACTAACGTTGGTCAACCAGTGTTGGTCAACCAGTGTTGGTCAACTAGTGTTGGTCAACTAGTGTTGGTCGACTAACGTTGGTCAACCAGTGTTGGTCGACTAACGTTGGTCAACCAGTGTTGGTCGACTAACGTTGGTCAACCAGTGTTGGTCAACCAGTGTTGGTTGACTAACGTTGGTCAACCAGTGTCTGTCAACCAGTGTTGGTCAACCAGTGTTGGTCGACTAACGTTGGTCAACCAGTGTTGGTCAACCAGTGTTGGTTGACTAACGTTGGTCAACCAGTGTTGGTCAACCAGTGTTGGTTGACTAACGTTGGTCAACCAGTGTCTGTCAACCAGTGTTGGTCAACCAGTGTTGGTCGACTAACGTTGGTCAACCAGTGTTGGTCAACCAGTGTTGGTTGACTAACGTTGGTCAACCAGTGTTGGTCAACCAGTGTCTGTCAACCAGTGTTGGTCAACCAGTGTTGGTTGACTATAGTGTGGTCAACCAGTGTTTGGTCAATGTGTTGGTCAACTAGTGTTGGTCGACTAACGTTGGTCAACCAGTGTTGGTCGACTAACGTTGGTCAACCAGTGTTGGTCAACCAGTGTTGGTTGACTAACGTTGGTCAACCAGTGTTGGTCAACCAGTGTTGGTTGACTAACGTTGGTCAACCAGTGTCTGTCAACCAGTGTTGGTCAACCAGTGTTGGTCGACTAACGTTGGTCAACCAGTGTTGGTCAACCAGTGTTGGTCGACTAACGTTGGTCCAGTAGAACCTGTTATAACTGGATCAGAACCTCCTTCCAGTAGAACCTGGAACACTGGTTGACCAACGCTGGTTGACCAACGCTGACCCGCTGCTGGTTCTGCAGGATGGAACGGTTCGGATCTGGGATGTTATAACAGGTTTAACAATATCGTGTGAACGCCAAAAGGCGCGCTTATCATATGACCAGAGCAAAATCTGGGAGTATCTGACACTAAATGACTGCTACACTCTAAAAATGGACATTTGCAGTAAACTTTGGGTCGCTAAGACTCATATATCGACATCCAGTCTGAACACATCTACAAACTGAACGTTTAATAGGGTCTCTATGTAAGTGGATGGTGACAAAAACAGTGTACTTTTCAGATCTTTTTGACTCCATTCATCTCTATGGGATATTTGGATGTGGTCTAGCTGCTGCTTATTGGAACGGGAGGGTGGGAATACTTTCTAATAATGACCTTGGAGCCGGAGGATAGCAGCTTCCTGTCGGCGCTCAGAGAAACGTCCGTCACCCAATCAGAGTGGCCCTGGAACCAGACACAGAACATCAGCGGGACGTCTCCGGCGTCTCAACAAACCGTCAGGGAGGTTCTGATCACCTTGAGGACCAGAGTCCGGCTGAGGGAGGACGGGTCCCACAGGGCCACGGTCCGGTCGTAGGAACCCGACACCAGCAGGGCGGCTGAGGAGACGGAAAGGTGAGGAGTCATGGCTGTTCTGGAAACCAGCCTCCAAAAACGTTCCAGACAAGCTAAAGTTAGCTGGGAGATTTTAAACTTACACTTTAATTAACCCTTCGTAGTTACACTTGGGATCCTCGGCACAAAAAAATGTCCAAGTGAAAAAAAGTACAAATAAAGTCATATATTTAATTACTCTCAATTTTGTTTTTCCACAAATGCCATCCTTACCCTCAGTCCTCTGGAAACATAAAAAAATGCCTGTTTTTGAGATGAAAGCCATTTAATACCAGGTTTTATTTGAAAATCTGCACTCTAAACCCCCCCCCCCAAAAAAACAGGAAAATGACATATAAAATTGTCTATTAGGATATTCACAAAAATTATGAAACCAAGCATGGACACCAGTGTATGACATCTCTAAAAAACGCTCAAACCATATTTTTTAGAAATACATATTGCATTATGAATTCAGGGCCCATAGGATCCCAAAAATGTGAATAATTTAAATTCATCTTCATTCAATGCCCCAGCATTTATAAAGAAATCCATTATTCAGGTGAAAAAAAGTCAAAACTACAATTTCAGTTTATGATGGCCGCAGAAACACTGGTGTGTAATTTTATTTTTTTAAATGGGGATATTAAGGTCTGTTAGAAAAATGTCGTTTGAATGGGAGTCAATGGCACAAAAAAATGTCCGAGGGACCTTTATGTTACTGTAATGAATATACAATGTTTTAAATCTAGTATGAGAAAAAAATATATATTTTTGTCAAACTCCTCCAAAAATGCACATCTTCGGAAAAAAATTGTAAGAATTGCGTTAGCACAACAACAGTTATTCTAAAAATGACACCCGTGATGATGCGTAAGCAGCCCACAGTTTCCCTCTTCCGTTCAGTAAAAGGTCCAGAAAAAAAAAGTAATTTACAGAGAGCAGAGCTGTTGATATGGAGGAGTTTACGACAACGTTACTGTGGTACCGTGGTTCGGAACAATGTATTGGCTCAAAATGTTTAAAAGATGGCTAATATTGTTAGCCACGAGGCTAAGGTGAATTACTTACGGTTCTAACCGCATTCACTAGTTTCTGTCTGTGAGCAACAAAAAGTACCAGCGGTTATTTGTTTTGCACACAAGTATGTAGATGTTTTTTGTACCATTTTTTTTTGGGATCAATTGGGGCAAAACCGTAAATGTAAGATGCTTTAAAGTATAAATCAAATAATGCGATTTGTGTATTGTATTTCAGAAATGGCTTAACTGTTGTTTTGTATCCGTGTATCAGTTGCCACAAAACTGCTAATAAATTTAACTGTGACAGTCGTGTGCAAAGAAGCTGGTATTTGCATTTTTTTGAACAAAATTCAAAATAGGCAAAAAAGTCCATTTTTCCACATTACACTTCCTATTAACGTTATAATCCGTTTTGATTATTATGGATATACAGTATTAGTCTTTCAATGAACATGTAACGGGAACGTCATTGAAAAGAGTCCAAAATAAAGGCCACTATGGCCAAAAAACCTTTAAAAAAGTAGAAAGAAAAGAGCAGTTGTGGCACGCTTGTATGCCCCAAAGACTTATGGGTAATGTGTTAATTTTAGAAGTTTTCTGTCGTACTTTATAGTTTGTGTTGTAAATGTAGCCGTGCTCCTTAGTTATCCGTTGAGTTATATTGTCCGCGCACCGTCGTAGAGATGGCTTTGCACGGGAGTTAGGAGCAAAGTTCAACCGTTTTATTCCTGATGATATCACATTAAAATCTGCCATGTTCCTAACTACCAAAATGTCACAGTTTATGTTTGAATAGTTTATGAATAGTTTACCTCTCAGTCTCAAGGTACATATAGTTTTATGTCAAAAACACTTTAATAAAATAAACTATTTTCCATATTTGTATTTAATGCTGGATCAACTTAAATACTGATGTGTGTTATTATGACCAAAAAGCTACTTCACCGTACTCAAAAGATTGCTTTGAATTAACCTAATTCTGTCGGCAGTTGGCTGAATTTAAAAATTCTAGTGGAAAACGTTACCTGGTTTTGTTTTTGTGTACAGAGCCCGGATGATCCCGCCCCGTTCGACTTCCAGTTAGAGGAAATGGAGCAAAGAAGCTAAATAATAAACAGCTTCTAAATGTATGGCCGTCTACAGTAAAGCGGCTCTAATATTAACCTATAACAGAATCAAATATGACCTCTGAGCATGTGACTGCTCTGATGTGGCATAGGGAAACCAGCACGTTGTCCCAGCAGTGAGAGAAGCCCAATAAGGCTGAACGAACACGTGTTAGGCTACGGCTTTAAAGCGTTCTAAGCTATTTTTGATGTGGAAACAGAGGGAATAACTTGATTTCAGCGTTTATGTGAACCACCCATGTTTGGCTGGCTCTGCAGAGCTCTTTAGGGTTCTGATGAGCTCCTTTAAATGCTGACTGCTCTGAGACATTACATGTTGATGTTGAAATAAACGGATGAAACAACATCTGCAGGAACCTGGAGAATGTGTCACGCTTTGCTGCCATCTGGTGGACAAACAGGAGAGATAAAGGAAGCTTATAAGTTTGTGTTCAGATAAATGTGGGATAAAATGAAGTTTTTCTCTTCTGAGGAACGAATGTGTTGGTCTTTGTTTCCCTTGGAAATTTTAACTTCCTTTAAGGAACAATTTTAATAAAATTATATTTGGGAAATTGCGTTCAGATTCTCTCTATACCGTCTCAGTGGCTGAAAAAATAAAAACATCCCTGCATGCTGGTGATGCATGGAATATTCCAGCTTTATTTGAGCCAAACTGAATATTAAAACCTTTTTTTCCCCCAACATTTAGTCATCTTTTAATGCAGAAGGCCTGATTTTCCTGTAGTTTTTCCTCTCTAAACCAAATGTGCTAAAAACTGATGAGCCTGAACGCCTCACCGTCAGCAGACAGGACGCAGCAGCTCACGCTGCCTTCATGGCCCCGCTGCAGCGGCGTCCCGCCCCGAGAACGGAACTGCCCCCCCTGCAGGTCCCACAGCTTCAGGGTTCTGTCCCACGATGCCGTGCACAGGAAGTGGCCGTTACCGTTGAAGCAGCAGCCAGAAACCACGTTGCTATGGTTACTGAGGAAGACAGCAAACGGCAAGGATGAGAAGCACAGATCGTGTTGAGGTCTGGGGTACTTTCTATGGTCACTGTAGGAAACTGGGTGTTAAAGCTATGAAGCTAAAAACAGAAACACAGTCACAGATCAACCATTTTTCTTTTTAATCTCCATAAAATATTCATAGCTGTGCTGTGTTAAAACTTTGTTAAGGTTTTAAGCTAGCTTGGTTTGGACGTTCGGTGCCTCGGTTTTAATTGCCTTACCCAGAGGAACATCAATATTGGACAGGGGGGGTGATGGAATTGAACCTACAACCCTCTGAGTGCAAGACAACCACTCTACCTACAGTCGCCCCAACATTATCACGGGATAAACTAAATGAAAGTGGCTATAAAAGCATAAACACCATTAGAGACACATGAATAAATCTGACAATCCTGCTGTTATTAATCACATTAGCTTTTAGTCTTGTTTTAATGGAACTCGGTGTTTCAGCAGCCTTGCAGTGGTCTAGTGCTGTGTTGAAACAAAATAGAAAAATTGATTCTCAATCAATTTTTATAAACCTTCTAAGAACTGCTTTGATGCACAAGTCCCAAAATTTCTTTAATTATTTAAAATTATTCGCCTTTTTACATTGAAAATAGGAAAGAAAAGTCCAGACGGCCATTTTAAGGCTTGAGTCTGAGAGGGTTCCTCAACCAGCATTACGTCAGTCAACTACAGACATATAATTAAGGTAACGGCTTAGAAAGACATTTTTAATAGCCACATCTATATCAAATAGGAACGGATCGGATCGTGATAATCCGAATTAACGCCGCTCTCTTCCTGCCCTTGATGAGGATAGATGTGTTTTCTCTCTACTCTCTTCCATGACTTATCCCTGCTGCTTTTTTGTCTCTTCACAGAGGGGGTATAAGGTGGATTTCTGGAGAATATCTGTGCAATTGGTTTTATGGTCACCAGTGTTCTACTGTTTGGTGCGGATGGATTCCTGGTGTATTGCAAACTTTGTGAGTCGGGGAGACCAAAACAGGAAGCCAGCGAACAGAGAAAGATAATGCAGAACGCCATCCGGACATTTCGCATGCTACTGTTATGCTTCCACACTTTTGCGAAGGTGTGTGAAAAACCTGTTCTTGGTGAACTGTCAACGGTTGAGAAGGTGCAGAAAGCAGCGACAACTTTTGCAAAAGAAGGTAAATAAGCGGTGTAAGTGTGCAGTGTTTTTACCTGTTGTTAGATACTGTTTGTTAATGTTCAGGTAGTTATAAAGCTAAGCTGTACATTTTTAGTGGAGTAGCCTCTGGGTAAAACAGAAGTCTCGTGATACGTTAGCTTTAGCAATGCACATGCCAGTAGTAGGTAACACACATATAAATAAGTTATTTTATGATGTATTTCCACTAAAAGTGCGAAAATCAAATGCCACTTTTTAGTCCCTGAAGTCCTTCAGCCATTTCAACTTGTTGAGAAGTTGATCCCGCTCCATTTTTCCCTCATTCGTGAACAAGACCCCCAGATACTTGAACTCAGGACCCCATCTGCGAAAAGCAGAGACCCGATGCTGAGGTCACCAAAACGGATCGCTTCATCACCTTAACTGCGCCTAGAAATCCTGTCCATAAACGTTATGAACAGGATCGGTGACAAAGGGCAACCTTGGCGGAGTCCAACTCTCACTGGAAACGACTCCGACTTACTGCCGGCAATGCGAACCAAACTCTGGCACCGGTCCTACAGGGACCTAACAGCCCGTATCAAAGGGCCTGGTACCCCATACTCCCGGAATACCCCCCACAGGACACCCTGAGGGACACGATCGAACGCCTTCTCCACAAAGTCCACAAAGCACATGTAGACCAGTTGGGCGAACTCTCACGCACCCTCCAGGACCCTGCCGAGGGTGTAGACCTGGTCCAGTGTTCCACGTTCAGGATAAAAAACGCATTGTTCCTCCTGGATCCGAGGTTCAACTATCCGTCAGACCCTCCTCTCCAGAACCCCTGAATAGACCTTACCAGGGAGGCTCAGAATTGTGATCCCCCTATAGTTGGAACACACTCTGTGGTCCCCCTTTTTAAAGGGGGCGACCACCACCCCGGTCTGCCAATCCAAGGGAACTGCCCCTGATGTCCACGCAATGCTGCAGAGCCGCTTCAACCAACACAGCCCTACAACATCCAGAGCCTTGAGGAACTCCGGGTGAATCTCATCCACCCCCGGTGCCTTGCCACCAAGGAGCTTTTTAACAACCGATCAAAAGATCGAGATCACGGATACAGGCAGCTGAAATGAGATTCCTCCATAGGGTGGCTGGGTTCTCCCTTAGAGATAGGGTGAGATGTTCAGTCATCCGGATGGGGTTCCAAAAGTAGAGCCGCTGCTCCTCCACATCGAGAGGAGCCAGTGGAGGTGGCTCGAGCATCTGGTCAGGATGGCCCCCTCCCTGGTGAGGTGTTCCAGGTACATCCCACCGGGATGAGACCCAGAGGAAGACCCAGGACTCTATGGAGGGACTATGTCTCTCTGCTGAACTGGGAACTCCTTGGGATTCCTCCTGAGTAGCTGGACCAGGTAGCTGGGGGGAGGGAAGTCTGGGATCTCTCTGGTTAAGCTGCTGGCCGCAGGACCCAACCCCGGATGAAGCGGAAGAAGACCGATGGATGCATGATAAGTAAATCGTGGTGCGGAGGTATCCAGCAGCACACATCTCCCACTTCAGCTGCACAAACACCGGCTTGGTATGATTTGCCACCTCTAACCTTTCCTGCACCTCAGCCGATGCCCAAAGACGAGGAAACATTGGGTTTGGCCAACACTGCTTGTGTGACAGAGTTAGGGTCCTGTCACTATGGCTCTGGCTGATCATTCGCCCTGGCTGCTTGGTCACAGGTGTAACACTTTGGATGAACGGTTAGCGCACATGACTCTCATCCAGGAGTCGTGGGATTGAATCCCGTCTGGGCCCTTGTTGTGCGCCTTGCCGCACTTGCTCTTCCTCTCCATTGTTCCGGATAAAATGGCAGTCGTTTGTTTCACCTAAAGTAGTCCAGCCCAGCACTCCTGGGTTGTGTCCACATTGTGGGCGGGGTAGGAACCGCTTCTTAGGAAACGCCAGTCTAGCCCAGCTTCCAGTTGGTGCCTGGCTAAAAAAAACGGTTGCTTGTGAAGTGGAAAAACCAAACGTGGGTTCTAAGTCAGACTCTAGCACCAAACCATCTCTGGAACCAGGCCAGTGGAAAATGCCCATGAGAAAACTTAAAGCAGAGAAAACATGCCCTATCCTGGACCCAAAACAGGTTGAGGTTATCATAACATGGCTCCCAGTAGTTGGCCTTGGACTGCCGACACGTTCAGGCCACGTACAAATGTAGCTGGGTTTTTATAAAAGCCAATATTTTCCCCATCCACACATAACCTGATAAGGGTATTTTTAAGCAAATTCATTTACATGCCAAACCTGTAGGGGGCAGTAGTTCTACTTTTTACTCTCTATCTTCCACATTAAAATGCGATAGAGCTGGTAAAACCAGCAGCTCCATCCGTCTTCCTGTTGTAGATGTAGTCAGTAACCAGACATGAACCCGTCGTGATGAGGAGCAAGATCTCACCTGCTGATGGACACCGTGGTCCTGTGGGCCTGCAGGTCCCACAGCTTGATGGTCCTGTCTGCGGACACCGACGCCACCCGCTGGCCCTCGGGGTCGAAGCGACACCGCGTGATGGTGGAGCGGTGCTGGTCTGCAGGAGAATGAGAACACTATGAACATCTGCCAGGGTCAGAATTCAGAGTCCTAACGGGCCGGGCCGTCTTACTGCTGATGTGGTGCAGCGTCTGACCACCGGAGGCGCTGCAGACGTAGACGCTGTGCTGAGGGTCTGCGGCGGTGACCAACAGCTGGCCGTCGGCGGAGAAGCTGCAGGATGTCAGCAGGCCGTCCAGCTTCGTCTTCCACTGGACAGAGAGGAGCAGAGACGGTCAGCCGGTGGTCCTCTCAGGGAGACACCAGGAGATGTGAGATGGGGAGCTACCAGAACATGTCCCGTCTCCAGGTCCCAGGCCACCATCTTCCTATCCCAGGACACCGTCACCATCCTGTCACACAGACAGAGAATTCAGCTCAACCAGTCAGAGCTTCTGGACATGGTCCACACTGTCCTAAAGACACCAGAAAGACTCCCTGAGTGTCTTCATCCAGATGTCCCACATTTCTTCTTCTTCATCATAATCATCATTATCAGAACCCTGAACAGCAGCTATGTTGGACATGTAGTTCTCTGCCTCCATCAGACGCAGTAGAGAGTAGGCTCCACCCAGTTGATTACCAGCAGCACCTCCACCAATGAGAGTCACTCTCCTCCACCTCCTCCACCAGGATGATTCTGGACCTCAGACCCACCTGCAGCCATCTGGGCTCACATCACTCTCACTGATGGTTCTGCTGTGAACGCCGCCAAACGTCCTCAGAGGCTGGAGGCTCTCCACGTCCTGCAGAGGTCAGAGGTCAGCCAGAATCCCAGATCTACCCTTCATCACATAGATAGCTATATGCCTGCAGAGCAGCAGTTTACCCAGAGGGTGGCGCTGCAGTCTGAAGAGCAGCTTAGGATGCAGCGGTCGTTGCAGCAGAGCCGGGCGGTGGTGACGGCGTCGCTGTGAGCGTTCACCACCCTGACAGGAACCTGCATCACATCAAGGCGGCCAATCAGAAGCATCACACTGGAAAGTGATAAAAAAGTGTGTAACTCAGACCCCTGCACTGGTTTGCATTGATGGTTTAAGGCAGAATGTTGAAGGCGGATATGATCCAGAAAAACCTGAGATTATTTCTTCGTAGAGTCTGATTAATAAAGCAGAGATTGTGTGCAGCTATTTAAGTTTCATAGATCTGAATAATTTTTGATGAGCTTAAAGAGCGACTCACCCCGACTGGGAGGCTGTTCTATAACTCCTGTATGGAGCCTAAGCCCCTCCCCTTCCTGTAGGGACCCTAAGGCTCCTCCCCTTCCTGTAGGGAGCCTAAGGCTCCTCCCCTTCCTGTAGGGAGCCTAAGACTCCTCCCCTTCCTGTAGGGAGCCTAAAGCTCCTCCCCTTCCTGTAGGGAGCCTAAGGCTCCTCCCCTTCCTGTAGGGAGCCTAAGCTCCTCCCTTCCTGTAGGGAGCCTAAGACTCCTCCCTTTCCTGTAGGGAGCCTAAGACTCCTCCCCTTCCTGTAGGGAGCCTAAGGCTCCTCCCCTTCCTGTAGGGAGCCTAAGGCTCCTCCCCTTCCTGTAGGGAGCCTAAGCTCCTCCCTTCCTGTAGGGAGCCTAAGACTCCTCCCCTTCCTGTAGGGAGCCTAAGCTCCTCCCTTTCCTGTAGGGAGCCAAAGGCTCCTCCCCTTCCTGTAGGGAGCCTAAGGCTCCTCCCCTTCCTGTAGGGAGCCTAAGCTCCTCCCTTCCTGTAGGGAGCCTAAGACTCCTCCCCTTCCTGTAGGGAGCCTAAGGCTCCTCCCTTTCCTGTAGGGAGCCTAAGGCTCCTCCCCTTCCTGTAGGGAGCCTAAGGCTCCTCCCCTTCCTGTAGGGAGCCTAAGCTCCTCCCTTCCTGTAGGGAGCCTAAGACTCCTCCCCTTCCTGTAGGGAGCCTAAGGCTCCTCCCCTTCCTGTAGGGAGCCTAAGGCTCCTCCCCTTCCTGTAGGGAGCCTAAGGCTCCTCCCCTTCCTGTAGGGAGCCTAAGCTCCTCCCTTCCTGTAGGGAGCCTAAGACTCCTCCCTTTCCTGTAGGGAGCCTAAGACTCCTCCCTTTCCTGTAGGGAGCCTAAAGCTCCTCCCCTTCCTGTAGGGAGCCTAAGGCTCCTCCCCTTCCTGTAGGGAGCCTAAGGCTCCTCCCCTTCCTGTAGGGAGCCTAAGGCTCCTCCCCTTCCTGTAGGGAGCCTAAGGCTCCTCCCCTTCCTGTAGGGAGCCTAAGGCTCCTCCCCTTCCTGTAGGGAGCCTAAGGCTCCTCCCCTTCCTGTAGGGAGCCTAAGGCTCCTCCCCTTCCTGTAGGGAGCCTAAGGCTCCTCCCCTTCCTGTAGGGAGCCTAAGGCTCCTCCCCTTTCTGTAGGGAGCCTAAGGCTCCTCCCCTTTCTGTAGGGAGCCTAAGGCCCCTCCCCTTTCTCTAGGGAGCCTAAGGCTCCTCCCCTTCCCGTAGGGAGCCTAAGGCTCCTCCGCTTTCTTTAGGGAGCGTAAGGCTCCTCCCCTTCCTGGGAGCCTAAGGCTCCTCCCCTTTCTCTAGGGAGCCTAAGGCTCCTCCCCTTCCTGTAGGGAGCCTAAGGCTCCTCCCCTTCCTGTAGGGAGCGTAAGGCTCCTCCCCTTCCTGTAGGGAGCCTAAGGCTCCTCCCCTTTCTCTAGGGAGCCTAAGGCTCCTCCCCTTTCGCTAGGGAGCCTAAGGCTCCTCCCCTTCCTGTAGGGAGCCTAAGGCTCCTCCCCTTCCTGTAGGGAGCCTAAGGCCCCTCCCCTTCCTGTAGGGAGCCTATGGCTCCTCCCCTTCCCGTAGGGAGCCTAAGGCTCCTCCCCTTCCCGTAGGGAGCCTAAGGCTCCTCCCCTTCCCGTAGGGAGCCTAAGGCTCCTCCGCTTTCTTTAGGGAGCCTAAGGCTCCTCCCCTTCCTGTAGGGAGCCTAAGGCTCCTCCCCTTCCTGTAGGGAGCCTAAGGCTCCTCCCCTTCCTGTAGGGAGCCTAAGGCTCCTCCCCTTCCTGTAGGGAGCCTAAGGCTCCTCCCCTTCCTGTAGGGAGCCTAAGGCTCCTCCCCTTCCTGTAGGGAGCCTAAGGCTCCTCCCCTTCCTGTAGGGAGCCTAAGGCTCCTCCCCTTCCTGTAGGGAGCCTAAGGCTCCTCCCCTTCCTGTAGGGAGCCTAAGGCTCCTCCCCTTCCTTTAGGGAGCCTAAGGCTCCTCCCCTTCCTGTAGGGAGCCTAAGGCTCCTCCCCTTCCTGTAGGGAGCCTAAGGCTCCTCCCCTTCCTGTAGGGAGCCTAATGCCCCTCCCCTTCCTGTAGGGAGCCTAAGGGTCCTCCCCTTCCTGTTGGGAGCCTAAGGCTCCAGAAAAACTCATTTTCTCATATAGAAAAGTTAAAAATTTGCAAGAGAAAACTCAGAAGTTTCCATGATTAAAATCATACATTTTTTTTATATTTATACTTTCTGACATTGTAAAGGAGGACATTTTGAAAAACAACAACCTTTAATTGGCTGAGATTTTAAATTATCTTCGAAAGAAAAAGAAAAGATTAAGATGTTAAATTTATAAGATACACATCTGAAAACGTCTATGGGTGGTATCTACATCCGGCTCGGATCAGATCAACTTCTCGGTTCAGACATATTAGGGCAACATTCCCAGCACGGTGCGTCTTATGAAAGTGGCGTGGCAGCATGGTGATGCAGGAATATTGCAGCATTCGCTTCCTCAGTATTCTCACTGGACAACACTAGACCGATGAATGAAGGTCTAGTGGCTACAGTATTAATAATAAAACACCTGATTGTGCTTCATACAGACTGACCACTTATGACCAGAAGGCTCATGGCTGCTTTGTCTTTTGGGTTTGTGAGGAAGAAACTGCATCACATCAGGCTGTAATAGTTACAGTAGAAGTGGTTCTGATCCAAGAAAAGAGTCCCATGAACCACTGAAGCTGCACTTTGGAAAATTTTTCTCTTGAATATTATTAGAGTGGCATTTTCTGTCGTCTATTTCTGCCTCTCACCAAGCTAAAGGAGTACTATGGCAGAGCGTTTGCTGATCTGCCAGAAGACACGTCCGTTTGTCACATTTATCTAACGGGAAATGTGGGCGGGATTAAAACGACTCTGGTAGCTCTTTAAAGAGATTTTTAACTCTTAATTTTAATTCATCTGTTGCCATATTCCCCAGAGTTGGATGAATGAGAAGAACTGTTCAGTATCCAACTAAGTCAGTCTCCTGATCTGCAAGCAGTCAGTTTGATTTAGCTTAGCATAATCACTGGGCGTAAATGGTAACAGTTAGCATTTCTTGTACCAAAGCAATAAAAATGTCTCAATAATGATCCTAATTATTTATGATGATCTCAATAACAATCATAATCCTATTGATTATAAAATCTGAAACAGAAGGAATTAGATTTGGGAATACTTTAGTGCATGACGCTGCAGTCAGTGACTCCATGCTAGCGTTCTGATTGGCTGGCTGCAGTCATGTGACGACATCAGGACGCCCTGCAGCATTCTGGGAGCTTCATCATCATATTTGGGCATGAGGCCATTTCTTGTGATCATCATTAATACTGAGATATTAAAGAAATAAAATCCATAATAAATAATAATAAACATGGACATCCCTACATTTATTTCCAGTAATAAATCAATAAATCCATAAATCCATGCGGTGGCGTGTTGAATCGGAAGCTGAGGGCTTCAGATGGAAGCAGCTTCATCAGGTTCCTGCTGACACCAAAGTTCCTCAGAACCAGAACTTCTGGAACCATTTTCTCATCATAAAAAAGCAGATTTATTTCAGTAATTCCACTTAAAAATTAAAACGTGTTTATTAGATTCATTCTTTAAACACAGACTGATATATTTTAAATGTTTGTTTTTCTTTTAATATTGATGATTATAACTGAAAGGACTTAAAGTCTTAAATCCAGAAAATTAAACATTAATGCAAAAAAAAGCAATTTATAGAAATATTGACCAACTAAAAACTATAATCTTATCCTCAGTATGAAGCTGTGGCTCCTTTTTCCTGGATTCCTGCATTAATGCGGCGCAGCACGGAGTCCATGTTGCTCTGATCGTGGCCTTCAGATCTTCTGCCGTATTCTTCTTCTTCTTCTTCTACACAATAAGGTCAGGTGACTCAGACGGCCAATCAGGAACAGGGACACCATGGTGCTTAAACCAGGTACTGGTAGCTTTGGCTGTCTGCAGGTACCAGGTCCTGATGGGACACCTGCATCTCCATAAAGTTGGTCAGGAAGCAGGAAGTGCTCTAAAAACTTCCTGGTAGACGCTGACCTTTGACCTCATGGCCTCCCAAACCATCGCTGACTGTGGAAACTTTCCTCTGGACCTCCAGCAACATGGATTCTGTTCCTCCAGACTCTGGGACCTTGATGGACCAATCAGCAGCTTCCTTTCTGAAACCAGCTCCACCCATGGGACCTTGATGGACCAATCAGCAGCTTCCTTTCTGACACCAGCTCTACCCAACGTCTGCGTTTGCTGCTTCTTGAAGCTCTGACTCCAGCTGCAGTCACTCTCTGGGAATCTGAATGGGTTTAGTTCCCCAATCCTCCCTGTTGCTGGTAGACTTTGTTCCTTCCTTCTCCTCTATATTAATGTCCTTATTGGACACAGAGCTCTGGGGACATCCAGCCTCTTCTGTGTCTCACTGTCCAAGCCGTCAGTGGTCGTCTTTTGGACACATGTCCAATCAGCAGTTTTCCCCATGACTGTGTAGCCTACAGAACTAGACTGAGAGACAATTTAAAGGCTTCTGCAGATGTTTGGAGTTTATTAGCTGATTAGTGGGGCACCAGCTGCTTTCAATATATTTTAGTTTTCTGAGATACTGAATTTGGGACTTTCATTAGTTCTAATCATTAACATTAAAATAAACATTTGAAATATATCAGTTTATGTGTAATGAATGTAATAAACAAGTTTCACTTTTTAAATGGAATTACTGAAATAAATAAACTTTTTAATGATATTCTAATCTTATGACCTGTAATCTGGATCAGAGGACAAACATGAAGCCCTGGTCTGCCTGTAGGAGAGGTTAGTGTACGGGGTGGACTCACTTTCCCCCAGGAAGAAGATTTATTGAATAAAATTAAACTTGTTTTTTTTTTTTTCATCTGAAATTAATTTGATTCTTTTACTTTTTTATACTGTGAATCAGAGTTCAGTCTAACTTTAGTAACAACTTCACGTTTATTCACACAAAATAAAAGTTACCAACCCAGCAGCTAGGGCTAACGGCTAACGGCTAACTGCTAGCTCCTCCAGGTAAATCTCACCTGAGACTCGCAGCTCCACCCTCCTCCTCCTCCCTCCTCCTCTTCCTCTCCTCCGGGCTCCATGTTTGTCCCGTTTTAAGGAAACTAAAGGGGAAAAAATCCCATTCCGAAGCTAACGGAGCTCCTTGTTAGTCGTTTCCATAGCAACGTGTTCGCGATGCTGCGTTCAGGAGCTGACGGACAAACCGTTCCACCCGCTGCATTTAGTGAGCTTCTAAGGAGAATTAAACGTTCCCAGATTTAACTTTAACTGTAAAAACAACGTGGAACCATTCATGAGGAACGATTTATGCTAACTAATAAGGGAATTTTCTTTCTGAATTATTCATCATTTTAATATCTTTCTGAAACGTTTCAACAGAAACGGAAACCTCTTCCTGTGCAGAACAACCTGAAGATTACTTCGATCCGTAAATCCGGTTATAGGAACAAATCTGTTCTCTCTATTAGACGTGCCGTCTAAATTCAAACCGAAATTAGGCCGAATCTAGACGACACAATTTAATACATTTATTATTAAATAAAAAAGTTGTGTAAATGACGGCCAAGTACTGGATTAAAACGTTTTTAACAGTCAATGCACAATGTAGATTATATTTAGACTCG
This sequence comes from Apricaphanius iberus, assembly GCA_028564705.1. NCBI lineage: Eukaryota > Metazoa > Chordata > Actinopteri > Cyprinodontiformes > Aphaniidae > Apricaphanius > Apricaphanius iberus. Next base: position 16,777 of record JAPXFQ010001605.1, read on the forward strand.
GTTTAGACGTCGTATCAACGTCTCTCTTTAGACCAAATTTAGATTATTTAATTAAATTAAATGCATTAAAGAATGAACAGTGATTAAAAATAATAACTAAGTTGCACAGCTGATGTCAAAATATTGGATTTGGATCATTTGAATGGTCATTGATCAATATAGAGTAAAAGTTTAGATTTAGATGTTTATTCAACGTCTACATTAAAACCTGGTTTAGACCAGACGTCTAAGTTATTTTAGTGGTAACCCCCGATCCTCACCACTAGGAGGCAGCAACACACTTAAAGTTCCGCTCGGTCTCATCGTCTTTATGGTGATAAGAGGATATCGGAGTCCTCCGAACCAATTTATTTTACTCATTGGGACCACAATGTGTTAGAAAACGTTGTTTCTTCAAATATGAATAGGCGAGTGCTCAAAGGAAAGTTACTGAAATGTTCTTTTGTCCTACAATCTTTGTTATCCGTTTGCAGCATAGCTAGCAGGCTAGCTGTAGCTTAGCTGCTAGCTTGCTATTAAGTAGCCATTAAACCGAATGGTCCTTTGAAACCATCTACTTTCTCGTAATGGATAATATCGCTGTGATCTCTGTGACGCTTAAAATATTTATTAATTTATTCTATTGCTGTGTTTGCAGAATCTGCTCAGGAAACTTTAAAAGAGGCTACGGAGTAAATTATCAGCTCAGCAATGGCTGCACATCTGGGGCTATAAGAGGCCGAGGACACCTTTGGTGTATTTTATTTATCTATTTACGTTATGGTTAGGGTTGATACATTTTCCCAGAGTTTTTCTATATTTAAAAAATAAATGTTTTGCATACAAATACCTACATTTTTATTTTAGCAATTTTGTACATTATACTACTTATTTGTCACCACGATCTTTGTTTAAACAAATAAGCGAAATTAAATATTTTGATATTATACACTTGAATTTGTGCTTTTATTTTATGGCAATGTATGTTTACAAACGTGTTGAAATTAACATGTATATATTACACATTCATATGTTTGAAAAATGTTTTTATTTGCATTAAAGTAGGATAGTTTGGTCAATGTTAAGCTTAAGAGATGTATTTATATCCAGTGGTAAAATAAGTATAGTGTTACTGAAACCGTTTTAAAACATAATTTTAAAAGATAATTTTAGGAAACTTTAATTCAATTTTAATAGTTTTGTTGTGATGAATTTAATAGATTGTAAAAGCTGGATTTATTAGAATGTCATTAGGCTATAATACATTTACTTTGGTATAAAAATAAACGTCTGTTAAACGTAGAACTTTAGACGTTCATTAACGGTAATATAAACGTCTTACATTAGACGCGGCGTATAGAGGTAGTCGTCTATTAGACGGATAGTCTAAACCTAGACGGCTGAAAAACGTTAATTTTTAGACCAGTGGTTGACCGATTCTAGCCTAGACGTTCATTACAGAACATGACATTTTCTCATTTGCTAATACAGATAATTTAAAAATATCTTTCCTAGGTTTTATCATTGCCGCGTTCTGGTTTTAAGACCAAGGTGTCATTTATCAACCATATGTACTTCTTTTCTGAGTATAATATGTGTAGGAACAATTTCACTTATTGTGTTCTAACATCTTGTACTTGCAAATATTCCCAAATATAAGAAGTGTTCTAGCTGCGTACACACAGCATCTAGTGGTAGAACAGAGGAACCGCAGTTTTTCTACCGAGGAGATGGACCGTGAAGGCACCAGACGGACCATGAAGGCACCACCACACTGAGATGGTTTCAGATCTTTATTGGACAGCTGAAGTGGAGGACGTCCTCATGGAGGATGGAGATCCTGCAGGTCAGCGTATCTTTGGGGTCTGGATCCCCTTTAGTCTGAAACAAGATCCGACACACAGGGGGTTAAAAGGGGGCGGGGCTTAACTCAGGGAGAACTTAAGCTCCCTGTGACCTCTGACCTTCTCAGCAGCTCCTCTGTGGACAGATGATCGTCTTCCTGGTCTTCTCTGCTGTCCTCAGAGCTGCTGCCTGACTCCGCCTCCTTCCTCTTCTTCTCCTGCTTTCCTTTGTGTTTCTTGTGCTTCTTCTTCTGCAGAAACAGAGAGAGAAGCTGAGTCAGCATCAGGAGGACCAGAAGTTCTGCAGAAGTCCTCAGATCTTCTCCTCACGATCCTCTACCTTCTTCTCCTTCTTGTGTTTCTGCTGCTTCCTGTTTTTGTGCTTCTTCTCTTTGCTTCTCCTGCTGGTCTTCACGTCGTCACAGGGGGATTTTACATAGGTGGCGCCTCCTCTGTCTGAACAGGAGAGCTACATGAGAACGGTAACTGCTACATTTTAAATTAAAGCTGTTAAATTATGTCTTTGGAAAGCAAACCCTGTAATATTTCTCCCAGATCTTTTGTTACCAAGCAATATGAACTTAAATACACCGTCAAAGATAAAATTGTATTATTTTCTAAGAATATATGCTCTAAAAGTGGCTTCAGAATGAAGTGGTGACCTAAAACACATGGTGGGTTTAAAGCCTGAATTATTCCTTTTATCTATACCAAATTTGACAGCAATAAACCAAAAGAAAGAATATTCTACGCACATTTTCAAACTACAGGTCAAAGGAAACCTTAAATGAGCCATCTCCTTGGTAAATGTGTCTTCACTGCGTAAAAAAACACGATCACAATCACGACGTTTCACATAAACCTCCACAGCTTCCTGCAGTGTTGTATTTTAATAACGAACGGGACGTTTTTGAGACGGGACTTTCCCCGATGGGGTTTCTGGGCATGAGCAGTGTAGTTTCTAGGCAGAACTTTCGCTGTAAAGAACTACAAGTATGGAGTACTCTTTTTCAGAACTGCAGTTTTTACTGGGGATGTAAGAAAGTATCGATATTCTGGTATATCACGATATTTTATGTCGCAATATTGAATCGATATTCAAAAGCGAAGTATTGATGTTTTATTTTGAAGAATTTGAATTGAACCCTGAATGATGTTAAATTAAATGTGTAACTGGTGGTTGTTTTCACCTTTTTTTGGATCGACTACATTTAGTAATAAAACTGAATGTGTTAATTATGGAACAGGCGTTTTAGAATAAAACAATAAGGAAACAGTTATGGTATCACAAAATATCGTACGGTCCCTTTTCTATCCATATCAGCAGCTTCTTACCAAAACACATCCCTATATGTTAACGTTTTATGGCTTTCTCTGCCGTCCAGGACTGTAAAAGGTGGATCCGTTTATTGGACTACAGAGTGGTAAGCTGCTCATCTGATCTACTTCTAGAGGGGTTGTTGGTTAAATCGCTCGCTGTGCCTACAGCTCTGATTGGATCCAATCAGACGGGCTCCATTTCTAATGATATAAAATACGTCTGGGTTGATAGACGTTGGAAGTTGGGCGGAGTCTCTGGTTCCTCACCCACAGCAGCTGAAGGAGGCGGCAGCTTCGGACCAAACACCACCTCCTCCTCCTGGTGGGTGGAGGTCTGGGAGGAAACTGCTGCTCCTAAAGAGACAGAGGAACGTTGAGCTCAGAGTCACAGACATGCAGGGAATATCTGCAGGACGGAGCCGATCTCAGCTGGAGAACCTGTGTGCTGGCTGGAGGAGGGGGCGGGGCCAGAGGAGGAGGGGGCGGGGCCAGTGCTGATGGTAAACAGCTTCACGGGTTCCGTCTCCGTTCGTCCTTCCTCTCCACCACTCTCCTCCTCTTCCTCTGAGGAAGACTTCTCATCGGAGGAGCTGATGAAGATGGCTTTAAACAGATCCATGGGAGGCCTCTCCTCTTCCTCCTCTTCGTCTTCACCATCCTTGGCTTTCTGCTCTGATGTCTGCTGATCTACTGGCGCCCCCTGCAGGAGAATCAGACGTTAGAAAACCAGATCATTCCTCTACAGAACCTGGATGCTGGTTCTGTTCCTGCTGACCTGAGGAGGAGTCGGGTCGGGCGGCCCGGCAGCGTTGGATCCGGTTTGGTCCTGAGCGTCCTCCGTCTTCTTCTCTGAAACGTCCCACCTGGACTTCTTACCTCCGTCTGGAGGCTTTGGAGGAGCTGCAGGGGGGCAACAAACTACAGAGCTCAGAGTATAACGTCAGCATGGCAGCATCATGCTGTGGGCAGAGAAGCCGGTCAGAGGTGATGGGCGGAGCTAAATACAAGACAACCAGTCTAACATAGGGCTTTACCACATAGAAAAAAAACATATCGATTAAAAAAATAGTCATGTTGATCGATAATTATCGATAAAAATCACATAATGTATCATCAAAACCAAGATGGCTGCCGCTGAAGACAAAGGAGCACGGCGTGTCTTTAAACAAAGGATAAAACCTGAGATCTACACCACTATTGATGGAAAAATTATCGTTCCTTGCTGTCAAACTGAAGACTGTGCCTCAGGAGGACATTGTCCTGATGGCTGTGAATCACTTTGGATCAAAAGCTCCAAGAAGTTCCTGTTTGAACTGTGTTCTGGAACGGGGATGCGCTGTGTAGCTCACAAAGGACAACAGAAAGATGCCAATAATGTTAAGAGTTGTCTGAAACTACTGAATGAGGTTGGTGAGAACATCCCTCGCTTTGTGTCCTATCATTTGGATGATTTACCACCAGTGACTTTTAATAGCCTTGATGTCTCTCGCCTGGTTGGTAAGATTGAACATCTAAGTGCAGAGATGGCCTCCATAAGGAATGCTGTGAGTGAGCAGTTAACTGCATGTGAGAACCTTTGTGGAATAACTACAGACATTAACCAACGGCTGACTGTGATTGAGCAACCCTGTGCCAGGAAGGGGAATGCAGTTGCAACCATGGCCAGTGAGGAGGCCCAGTGCTTCGGACCAAATCACAGGGAGCCTGTACCCGGACCCTCGGCGTTGGCCATCACTGAGGAGACAGCGGGCGGGGGGAGTGAGGTGACGAAGTCCCCTGCATGGAGCCATGTACTAAAGCATGGCAAGCACAAGCAACGTCCTAGAAAACTATCTACAGCTGTACAGAACAGGATTAGTATGATTCCTCCCAGAGAGAAGAAGACTCACGGCATTGTTGGAACTGGTGCAGTGGGGAAGATACATGCAGTGACAACTAAGCTGGTGAGTGTGTTTGTTACTAAGCTTGCACCTGACCTAGAATCAGAGACTCTGGCTAATTATCTAAAAGAGCAACTCTCCAGAGATGTGACCTGTCAGAAGATTGTCACTGAGTATACTCGCTACAGCTCTTTCAAAGTTACAGCCGAGTGCAAAGAAGTAGGCGAGATGTATATGCCGCAGATGTGGCCTGAAGGTGCCTATGTGAGGCGCTTCTATGAGAATCGCATGCCTAGAGCTGCGGTAGGAGCAGGTGTTAAAGCCCCACCTGGCTCAGGGATGAGTGCACCTGAGCCAAGGGTCTCCCATGCATGATGAACAATGATAAACTGTGATGAGAGTTGTGTCTTATAACTCCCGTGGTCTGCAGCTTGGACAGGGCGCTGGAGCGAGAGCCCAACGCATTGTTATTGATTAAACCATTTGAGAATGCAGATGTGGTGTGTTTGCAAGAGACTTTTTTTTTTAGCTATGCAAGATCTGGACAAACTGAACAGTGTGCATGATAAGTTCCACGGGGCAGGGGAATCTAAAACTGACCTAAACACCAGAATTCTGCGTGGCAGGATCCCAGGAGGTGTGGCCATACTCTGGCACAAGAAACCTGATCCATTTGTCACTGTGATCAGGTTAGATGTGGACTGGTGCACGGGAATCAAGGTGGTGCACGATAAGACTATTTTTATAATCTTAAATGTATACACTCCATATGAATGTCACAAAAATGAAGACGAGTACTTGAATAAGCTTGCTTTTTTAGGGTCTTATATAGGGGAGAGTGAATATACATCCATATTTGTCATTGGGGATGTTAATGCTGATATATCAGATTCTAACTCACTTTTTGGTCAACACCTAATACGATTCTGCAAAGATAACAAGGTCATTCTGTCCACTAAGGAACTATTGCCAGCCGATAGCTTTACACATGTGAGTGAAGCCTGGCATACCACATCATGGTTGGACCATTGTATATCTACAACTGATGCACATGAATGCATAGAGGAGGTTGAGATCTTATACAATTTGGCCACAGCTGATCACATCCCTGTCTCTATGTTCATAAATGTCAAGGGTCTACCTGAACTTGTATGTAATGACAGCCATAGACTAAATGAGATGCTAGACTGGACAAGGCTCACAGAAGATGACCTGAAATATTACAAGTTAATGACTGACGTGCGTTTGAGAAATATTGTGTTACCCATTGATGCAATTATGTGTGAGAATATCAACTGTAAAAATGTAAGTCACAATAATGATCTTTGTGCAATGTATGATAAAATTGTGAACTGTCTAGTTCTTGGAAGTGAACCTTTGAGGAGAAAGGTGGTGAAACAACATGTTGGGAAACCAGGGTGGAATGACTATGTCCATGGTGTTCATATGGAGGCTAAAGATGCGTTTAGAAGATGGGTTTTAGCAGGCAAACCTAGGCATGGCCTAGTATGTGAGGACAAGATACGGACTAATGCTAAATTCAAATATGCTGTGCGTTTTATAAAAAGAAATGAGCAGGCCATGAGGGCAAACTCCATGGCAAAAAAATTACAAACTAATAATGTTTATGAGTTCTGGAAGGAAGTGAAGGTAGTAAACAACAGCAAGATGCCACTGCCTTGTTGTATTGATGGCATTTCTGAACCTGATAACATCGCAGAGCTATGGAGGAGACACTATGAGAACATTTTTAACTGTGAAGAATGTATTTCAGTACTACTTGCTTTATGTTTTTCTGGGTTAATGAAGCATGGCGTACTTCCTGAATCCATGTTATCTGTCTTGTTGGTTCCTGTAGTTAAAAATAAAACTGGTAAGTTAACTAGTATAGATAACTATAGACCTATAGCACTCGCAAGTATACTTTCCAAGGTTCTCGAAAGGATCCTGATGGACAGGCTTTCAGAATACATAGCTTCAACTGATAATCAGTTTGGTTTTAAGAACAAGCATGGTACTGATCTCTGTATTTATGCACTTAAAGAAATTATTCATAAGTATAGATCACGCAATAGCACAGTGTTCATGTGTTTTCTGGATGCGTCAAAGGCCTTTGACCGCATCAATCATGGGAAACTTTTTTGTAAACTACAGGAGCGTGGTGTCCCCTTTTTCCTAATTAGGATACTGCAGTTCTGGTACTCTCACCAGACTATGCAAGTTAAGTGGGGGATGAGTATGTCCACACCCTTCTATGTCTCCAATGGAGTGCGACAGGGCGGAATACTTTAATCTATACATGGATGATCTATCTAAGGAGCTAAAGCACTGTAAAACTGGATGCTTGGTGGGGGATAGCCTCATTAACCACATGCTTTATGCTGATGATTTGGTGGTTCTGTCTCCCTCCAGTGCTGGACTGCAGCAGCTTCTTAGAACTTGTTCTCAGTATGGAGTAATGCATGATATTAAATTTAATCCAATGAAGAGTGTGCTACTAATTGCGAGAACCAAGGAGGATATGAAGCTTGTCTATCCTTTCTTTCTCATTGGCGGGTGAACCACTAACAGTTGTGACAAAAGTTAAATACCTGGGACATGTGATAAGAGACGACCTTCGTGATGATGATGATGTTCAGCGTCAGTGTGGTAAACTGTATGGGCAGGCAAACATGCTGGCACGCAAATTTTACTACTAAAGAAGTTAAAATATCACTCTTCAAAACGTATTGCACTCCATTGTATACTGCTCAACTGTGGTGTCATTTTAGTATAGCACAAATGAAAAAACTTCAAGTGGCTTATAATGATGCTTTGAGAATTGTGCTTAAAATTCCCAGGTGGAGTAGTGCCTAATGCTTGTGACTAACAATGTGCCCACTTTTAAGGCTGTTTTGAGAAATTGTATGTATAGATTTATGTGCAGATTGACTGGGTCTAAGAACATGATCATTATGTCTCTAACCGATGTTTCTAAGGGTGACACAAGGTACTCGTCTTGCTTCTGGAAACATTGGACCCGAAGCTTGTATGTGTTTTAAAAACTTTTAATATATGTATCGTTCTGTCTCTATGGACCTCACTGTGTCTTGAATAAAGTTGATTGATTGGTTGATGTAAAAAATATATTTTAAGTGCCTCCAGTCATTTTGTTATACTTCAACTAACCAATTTTAACTAAGAATTAAATTAATAACATTTTCAAACACTTCTTTTTTATCATAAGTTTGTAAGAAACAGAAACAAACCAAGAGACCTGAGTAACATCAGTAAATACAGAGAAAAGTAATGTTATTAACCATTATATATATTTTTTATCACGCTAATAATTTAAATTAAATGATTATTTTTACGCTTTTTAATCTTTTAAACATTTTATTAAGCTTTATTTTGGTTTAGTTTGTCAATAGAGTTTAGTCAAATTCTCTTCAGCTGTAGGCTAAAGCTAAAGCTAACTAGCTACTCACCAGTGTTGATGGGCTCCAACACTGCAGCTCAGTCACTGAGAGCCGAAGCCAGCAGGTCTATCCGACCCCTGTTGGGTTTTTTTAAGCGTTTTTTAGCTTCTGAGTACCGGGAGCAGAAATGAGGGGACATTTTAACAGCCACAGATGTTAGCAACGCGACCTGGGGACGTTTCCTGTGTCTCTCTGTAAGAGATTCGTAGCGAGCTGGGAGAGGGGAGTCCTGCTTAAAACAGCTGATCGTAGTTTTAGATTTCGTTCATTATCGCTACGTTTAGTGTTTTAGTGCGTCGAGGATCGGTTCAAAACGGGACGTAACCTTTACAGGAGCCACTGAAACATTTATCCAGAGCAACGTCCTCCGCTGCTGCCGTGTTGTGACGTCTGAGCGCGGCGAAGCTACGGTGACATTAAAAAATTCTGTTTCAGCTCAAATCATTTAATCCTTTCTGTAGTTTGAAAGCAGAGAGATGCTGACAGAGCTGCGTGGGTAATTGTTAATGATTCGTTTGGAGTGATTAATGATTGCTGTATTAAGCTGCCTGATAATGAAAAAATGAGGGGAAACTTTTTTATCGACCCCTTTTTTTTCCTATAACACCACACGTCTATCGATCGATACATATTGCTATCGAACTATCGTCCAGCCCTATCTAAACATACAGTCAGAGACATTATGGGGTGGTTCTGATCCGAGCAGATTCACAGCGACAGCTTGCTGGTGGAGGTTCTGACTCCACCAGATACATGCATGCCACACTTCTCAGATTTCTATTCATTAAACATCCTGATAAGATGTTAGTGTCTCCTGAGAAACACGACCAACCCAACACCGGCAGAGTAGCTAGCAGCTGCTAACATTAGCCTATGCTTACAGTTTGGACTTTTGGCCCAAAAATATCTGTTATCTTTGCATAAATCACGTCACAGAGGATTGATTTCTCAACAAAAGCCTTTTTAAAAGTGGATTAATAAGCAGATTGGCCCTAAAGGTGAAGCTACTCCATCAGAACCTGTACAGGTAAGAACTGTGGCTTAGCATCGCTTTGTTAGCATCTGTGATACTGATTGCTAGGACTCCAACGGAAAACAGAACGGTCATCTCAGCGGAACCTTCCTGGTTAAATAAAAGTTAAATAAATAAAAAAATATATATATATATTTATAAAAGGTACCAAGGAGGTTAAATATAACAGAGCCGACACGTCTTATAAAAGCCTCTGAATTCTCTCTGGTTCTTCTAAAACATTTTCAGATATCAGTTCATACGCATCGTATCGTCTGATGATTGTTAACAAATTATTGTTTTTTAATGGTGCTGTGTGCCCCCCTTAACAAGCTGCAGGCCAAGAATCCCAGTTCTAGCTGTCCTGAAGGATCAGAGGTTCTGGAAGCAAAGACCCGGTTCCGGATCAGAACCAGCAGCACGGACCTACCTGTCGTCCCCTGGCTCTCTGGGACAGTCAGGAAGTTGAAGACAGAAAACTTGTCTCTCTTCACCTTGGGCAGACCCACCAGAGAGGACCTGAGGACCAATCAGAAACAGAGTTGAGCTCCATGTGACCCGCCGGGTTGGTTCTGGTTCTGGTGGGCTCGTACCCGGGGAACGGGTCGGGGACGTTGAACCTCTTGCACAGCAGCCGGTCGGGATGCCACTCCAGCGTCTCCCTGGTCAGCTTGCCGAACATCTTCATCCTGACGGCCTCCTGCTTGTCGTCCACGTCGCCCTGGCAACCAGAGGACAGGTTTAGACGTCCCGCTGAGGGACGGGGAGCTCGGGACGGTCCCGGGTCCTACCTCCTGGTCCAGGGAGACCTCCACGGAGTCCTCGTCCTCCTGGTGCTGGGCTCGGGTGAAGCGGGAGGACAGCGAGGAAGAGGAGGGTCGGTAGAGGATGGAGGCTCGGACGAACTCCTCCCGCTCCCTGCTGCGCTCCCACTCCGTCATGGTGGGGTCCAAACTCTGCTCCAGGGCGCCTGAGGGACACAAGGACCAGCTTAGACCACTGGACCCGACTGATGATGTCATAATAAGCTCCGCCTACCTCCGTCTCCCTGCTGCAGGCGGCTCAGGTAGAGTTCGTAGCGCGCCTGCTTGCTGGCATTTTTCTCAAAGGGTTTGAAGCTCTGTGAGGAAGAGGAGGAGGAGCCTCTCCAGGCCGCCAGAGCCTCCTGCTGCTGCTGGAGGGCGTAGGAGGGCGGAGCCGGTGCGGGTGGGGGTGGAGGCGCCCGGGAGGCGTCCTGGGAGGACGGGGTGGAGGATTTACGGAGGCTGAGCAGGCGATGGCGGTCCTCGGGTCTCAGCAGATCCATGACTGAACTGGGACCTGATCCAGAAACAGGAGGGGGAGGGGTCAGGAGGATGCTGGAGACATGGAGGAAGCTGGTGTAGATAGGGGCGTGGTCTATTGTATACATGGGGCGTGGCCTTGTGGTGAAGTTACAGGAAAAGTGGGAGCCAATCAGAGCAGGAGATTTGCTGCCTGTAATAAGGAATTATCTGCCCCATAACTGCTTCATTTAACCAGGTTATGTTGTTAATTATTCCCAGCTGTAGTCTGTGTAAAAGTGAAATAATCTGCCAGAGCAGTAAAACAATAAGCCATATCAGTAGTGCTCATGAATGTGTCTTGGAACCCGCGGTTACGGCTTTAGGACCCCAACCAAACCCCCGGCCTGACCGTAAACAGCGTATCCATGCGTGTGTTTTTATTCATAAGGAGCCTATTAAAGCCTCTTACAGGCTGTTTTTGGTGGACTTTTCACACAAGCCTGGTATTCATTGTGTTGTGGTTGGCTGTAGAAACGGCAGTTACCACATTAAACGGTGGAGAATGCAAAACGAACCAGTGTGTATGAACGATACCGACCCTTGTAAGAATAATTTATTTTATATACGTTACATACAGAAAAGAAGGATCCGAATGGACGTGTGAGGTGGACAAAAAAGGTAAAAAATCTGTGGTTAAACATATGAATTGTCTGATATTTCTGTTGATCGTCTAGATCTAACAGTTTTAGTTTTGGTAGCATAGTCAGTAGCACGCAGCCTCATCCGGGCTCTTACTGCTTCTAACAAGTAAAAATCACCAAGAGTTTAAAAGCACGACGGAAGCTAATAAGCTACGTGCTAACTGCTAGCCGTAGCGCGGACATTTAACAAGCAATAGGCGATAGGACGATGCAGCACATCTTGACTTCATGAGCTCTGGGATGGAAACTAGCTCAGAAAACATTTCCTTGTCAACAAGCCGGTATAATCTGCCTGGAATACGCCGCTTCTTCTGCTTTTGACCCAGTCGATCATAATATTCTCTTAGAAAGGCTCCAACATGTTGTAGGGATAAAGGGAACAGCACTAGGCTGGTTTAGATCATATCTGTCCAACAGATTCTGGTTCATGTTAATGATAAATCATCTTCACACTCAAGGGTTACTTGTGGAGTACCACAGGGTTCTGTGCTTGGACCGATTCTCTTTACTACATATATGCTTCCAATCGGTAAAATAATTACATGGAATGAATTTCCACAGTTATGCTGATGATACACAATTATATTTATCCATAAAACCTGATGAAACCAATCAGTTAGGTAGATTACAAGCATGAAGACATAAAAACCTGGATGACTCTGAATTTTCAGACAGAAGTTTTTGTCTTTGGACCAGAACCTTTAAAAAGGAAACTGCTAAATCAATCACTTCATCTGGATGGCATTAATTTGGCCTCTGGTAATAACGTAAAGAACCTTGGTGTCATTTTTGACCAAGACATGACATTTTAATCTCCTCTCTCTGCTACTTTTCTCTCCTACTACTCTCCAAATACATTTTTTCTGCTGTTATTGTGATTGTTAAACCATTTTTTTCTCAGTGTTTTTCTCCCCATAGAAGCTCCACGTGGTCTGGTATCCTGCTCAGCTACAGCGCCCCCTGCTGGATGGGGAACATCGGTCCAGATGATGCTCAAAGTCACCAAGCATCCTCCATGTCCCGTGCTGTCTCTTCTCTGTCTTCTCAGACCCCCAGACGGTCGTGGCAGATGGCCGCTTGTACTGAGCCAGGTTCTGGTTCTGGTTCCACTGGAGGTTTCTTCCTGTTAAAGGGGAGTTTTTCCTCTCCACTGTCGCTACATGCTTGCTCAGTATGAGAATTCGCTCCCAATCTATCTATTAATAAATCTAAAATAACTTTTAATTGATTAAAGTTTTCTCTACATTAAAATGTTTCTTTAAAATATCGTATATTTGATCCACGGAACAATTCAGACAGGATCAGAAAAAAACTTTAACTCTCATTGAGTTTTTTGGGCAGTAGGGACCCGCGGACAGGAAGTAGAAGGGCGGGGCTTATGTTCCCCATAGTGTCATTTTATTTTTAGGGGGCGTGGCCTCATCACCTAAAGGCTCCACAACAACCGCCTGGTCTCACAGGAACACCGGATATTTTACCTTTCAGGGCGTCCTCCCCCAGCAGCGCCCCCCTCTGGCCAGACTCCAGCTGGTGGCGTCCTCCTTGCTGCGGCTCTTCTTTGACCATTTGACCCCTGGAGGTCTTCAGAGCCTCAGCGAGCGCCGGGCTGACCCCAGAGAGATGCTTGACGTCCACTTGTGGACGGAAATAATGGACGGGCCGATAGTCTCTGGGCAGCGTGGGTGGAGGGAAGATCTGCAGACGTAGGGAGGAGTCAGGGAGGAGTTTCCTCCATGGACAGACGCAGACACGTCTACAGACTCACCGTTTTGTCCTCCTGAGGTTTCTGAGCCAGAGTGAATCCCTCCAGGATCTTCCCGAGGTACGATGCATCTTTGCTTCTGTCTGAAAACATTTCTGACACATTAATGACCCAAGCTGGACATCCAGGTGTCCCCAGGGTGTCTTACCTCTCTTGCTGGTGTACTGCTGTGGAGCCGTCCAGCCGTACAGACCGTCTCCAGGCTCCTCCTCGCCCAGAACGGTGTCGTATCTGGACATGGAGTCTTTGTGGTACACGTCCTCGTCCTCATCCTCCAGCGCCCCCACACCAAACGCCTGCAGGTCAAAGGTCAGGGTGAGAAACAGCCGGATCTTCCTGTTTTAAACCCAGGAGACGGTGGGGCCCAACCTGGCCTGCGACGCCGCCTCTCCTGGAGCCGCCGGGTTTGTCTCCAAACAGCCGACTCCTGCTGTCCGACTGAGGCCTGAAGAGGTCGATGTGCTCCTCCTTCCCCGGCCCACCAAGCAGCGCCAGGCCCGGGTCCAGACCGCGGTACCCCAGACCCTGAACCCCGAGCTTCGCCGTAAAGTCCACTGGACTCACATCCTTTGGAGCAAATGTGACGTTCTCTGGACCAAACTCCTCCCCGTCGTCCTCCTGAGTAGAGACGGAGGAGGAGGAGATGATGAAGATTCTGTTTTAAGCTCCGCCTTCAAATCCTGAATAATTTACTAACCTCTGATTCCTCCGAACCAGCAGGTGGCAGCAAACACCCGTAGGTTTTAGATGCTCCAACTGAAAAACAGGAAGAAGTTAACATGAAATGAAACAGACGGATGGATGGATGATTGTCTAGAACACGTGTAAAACTAAAGGCCCGGGGGCCAAATCCGGCCCTCCAAGGTCATCTATGTGGCCCTCTACACTCTAGAGAACCCCGTATTTTTGTTCACACACAATAAAATCAGTGTTTATTTATACTAGGAATACTAGGCAACATTTTCATGTTAATCAATCATCTTTGTATGTCATCATATGGTTAAATGACTCATTACAGGGCGAATGAAGACTCTCTCGCCCGCCTCTACTGCCTGTAGACAGAATATCCCACTTGCAAGTTCAGTGTAGCGACCCGGTGTCCTTCAGTCTCGCGAAGCCTCAAACATCGCGAGAAGCAGGATCAGTTTTCGGCACGCATCCCCAACACCGAGGCAGGCTAACGAAACCCGGCTAGCGAGTGTGGCAAACCGATGGCTGAGCCGGCTAAGAACCAGCGGGGGGGACACCTAACAGTTTGTTTTTACGACAGTTTGTTTGAAAGCAAAGTTTACTAACGGACACTAGGGGGAGCATGGTAGAGAAAACACTCAGACTTGCCTGGTATCCCTTTAATCAATCACAGGATTACTTAAGTTTAAGATGTACTTTTGGAATATGGAGGCGGATTTTAGTGGTTTTTTATAGTTTTATCAATACTTTCTGCCACAACCGGCCCTTTAAGGATATCCATCAGCTTGATGTGGCCCAAAATAGAAATGAGTTTGACGCTGCTGTTCTAGAACAGACCGATGCAGCATCTACTCTGCCTATATCTACGATCAGAACCAGGTGTGTTTACTCACATGGAAGCTGTCGGCGGGGTTTCCTCTTGACGCGAGGCCCCACCCCCTGCCCTTCCTTCCAGCCCATCCTCCCCAGCAGCTCGACGCCGATGGACGACCTGCGGGGTAGAACCGACAACCTTCAGCTGGGTTACTGAACGGAGACGTTCTCGCTGAGCTCCTACGGGCGGCGTTTACCTGGCGGGCGCGATGAGCTCCTCCAGCAGCGTGTCTCCGGGGATGGGCGCGGCCTGAGCGCTGACGGCCCTGGCCTTGTCTGCGGTCTGATCCCTGCGGCCGGACGAGAACTGGAGGCTGGTGGTGATGTCACTGGGGGCGATGCCGTGCTCGCCCAGGTCCTGGAGGACACCGCCGGGTCAACGTGGGTCTAACGTAACGGCGGAGAAGGGGACGGGGACGGGGGGGGGCGGGGCTTACCTCCTCGTCCATGAAGTCCTCGGGTCGCGCATGGCGCCGCTCGGCTTTCTGTTGCCGTGACGACACAAAGGTGGACGGCGCCCAGCCTGAAAAGACAGCAACAAGATCAGGAATAGCCGGCCTTCACCAGATAACTTCCTCCTTTCATTAACCCGTATAACCGTAGAGCCCTGAAGCCCCGCCCATTCACCATGGCAACATATGCTCCATAGCAGGCTAACCCTGAGGCTTATTTTAGCTGACTTTAGACTTTAATGCTAAGCTAAAACAGAGTGGCTCCAAGCTGTGCTACATAAATTAGCTCCACATCAGTGGGCCGCGTTTTTAGCAGACCGCCAGTGTTAATAAAAAATAAAGATTCCTACTTTATGTATTCAGAATCTAGAGAGGCTTTAAAACAGAAATCCTTTCTGAAACATTTTTTCCTTAGTTAAAGGAACGTTTCCACTCAACGAGCAAAAGGGTCATGAACTAATCACAATTGGTTTAAAACAAACTTTGCTTCACTTCCTAAACTCTTCAATACAAATATTGCTTTCCACATTTCCACATAATAATTCACAAGATGGAACAATCAGAGCCAGGGAGGAAAATAAGCCCGGCGGCTAGCAGCAGGGAGGATAACACAGGTTCTACACAGGTAAGGAGAGAAACCAGGCAGGAATCAGGACAAGATTATAACTGATGTTTCAGAAATACTCTCAATCCCACCGAAATATGTTTAATTAATATTTTAACAGGTAACCCAGGATTAAAGTCAACCAGGCAGATGGCTGAACATCTACCAGTGCAGAAGTAGATGAGAAAGAATTTCAGTTTATGTGATTTCGGGGCAGCTTATTGCAGCAGAACAGAAATATTTATTTTGTAGGAGAAATCAAATTAAAAGCTGTGTGGGTGCATGTGTAGCCTTTATTTTTATTTTTATTTTCCACTCTCACATAATGAGGCGCCCAACCGGTTGATTGGGTGGTGGTGGCGGTCTGGGACGGTATGTAATTCCTGAAATGTTACCCTCAAATGCCTGATTTATTAGCCGCTTTCAGACAGGGAAGCTCTGAGAGTTCCTAGAACCATTAAAATGTAGTTCTCAGAACTACACTTCCCTGGGGAACCTTTTTTCATACTCAACCCTCACAGAAGTCAGAGACACTGATAGAGGCGGACGTGACGGAAAACAAAGTTATTTAATCTTTTCTAGTTTAATTTTCCATTTTTGTAAATGGTAAGGCGTTAAGAAGCGATAAGCTTCCACCACTATGGTGGTTCTGTCCATAAACATGGAGTCCATCTGTCCTACGTTCTACAGCCACCCAATAACTGGATCCTTCTTACTTACTTTCTATTGTTTTATATTTACAGTGTTTTAGACTAATTCTTCTGCTTTATATTTTACTTTAGTAGTTCAAATAAAAGGAAACTCAACGTCTGCAGGTTCTGAAGAACCCTTCAGTTCGCCTACAGGCAGGGTGCCTTTCTGTAAATGCTCCACACTATCCATCAACAGCTTGAAAAAGCCAGCAGTTATATCCGAATGAGGTTCTTTTGTGCTTTTAATTCTGGTCAACCGCACATTTTAGCAAACAAGCTATTGAATTTTTAAGCTGCTGCTTGTTCTAAGTCATCCTAAGGTTGTGAGACGAGAGCTGTGATTTGATTTGAACAAAAACTGGAGCATCACAGTTTTATCTCCTTTGGTTTCCCATTTTGTCGTTTACAGAAGTTCCCAGATGATACGGCCCGATTGGACCCGATTACCTGGCTTATAGGGAGGAAGTTAACTCCTCTGTTTGATGGTGTGATGACAATTTTTTACGACTTAATGTTGGAAAAACACAGGAGGTAATTATTGATTTCAGCAAGAAAAAAAAACCAGACATTTTCTCCTGTTGTTAATCAAAAGGCCAGCGAATTAAAACTGCTGTAATGTAGAAATAGTCAGGGGTAAATTAGACTGAGGCTGTGGTTAAAAAGTTTTGGTTTTTCTTAGGAAGCGGAGATCCTTTGGCATAAGCAGGAGGCCCCTGATGTGTTCAGGGGATTAGGACATTTATGCTGCATTGTAACAAAAACAGACTGATCAAAAGGACTAAAGGATTATGGGTAAACCTGAGAGCAGCCTCTCCACAGCGTCTTTAATGAAATCGGGAGCTGTTTTAGTGGACCAATGGTGACGCTCCGTTGTTCCCCTGAACGTCTCAGAAACTCTGTTATAATCAGCACTTTGTATGATGTTATATTGTTGTTTTAGAACGTTGTGGTGCTTCGGTTCTGGTCCATAGAAGAGTCCAGCGTGAATGTCTTTGGTCTGTGGGATTAATGAAGCAAAGCTTGACCCGACCGGGTTCTATGGGGCGGTTCTGACCTTCCTGTGATCCCACCGTGTTGAAGTATCCGGCTGAGAAGCCCCCAGTGAAGGCACCGTGGAACCTCTGGTAGCGTCCCTTCTCGTCCTTCACCGTCTGCTCGTGCAGCGGGACGGGCTTCTTCGGGGGCTCGTCTGAAAACACAAACGCACGGTGAGCAGAACCTTCCAGAACCTCCTCGGCAGAACCTTTAGCTCTCAGCCTCTGCTCTTCCACAGGTTTAACACCAAGTTTTTCACGAAATAGAAGGATCCATCTTCCTTTGCATCGCGACACAAAAATGTATTTTACAGGTTATATTTTTAATGGTTTTATGGGTTTCTAGTATAAATAGTAACCAACCAATATTTGCTTATTTAGCATTAATAAAAAAAATATGAAAAAAAGAATTATGTATAAAATAGCACAATTAATTCCTTTACTCTTGTTCAACCCCGTAACAACAAACCAATCTCCCCCTTAATTATTCAGTTAAACTATCTCAGCACCCAGGAAGTGACATCACTCCGGACTGTTCCTGCTCATACAGTAATGAGAGGTGTTGGCATACTTTATGACTTATATTTTACTGCTTTTATCATCAAACTGACTTCGTCAAACTCAACCTTTCAAAAGGTAACATTTATATTTGATTACT
>JAPXFQ010001605.1:40000-70062 GCA_028564705.1 Apricaphanius iberus
AGGAGAAGTTCAGATCCAGTCGGATCAGCGTATATCCATATAATGGGAGTCAATCAGGAGATTTGCTTCCTGTAATAAAGAATTATCTGCCCCATAACTGCTTCATTTAACCAGGTTTGGTTATTCATGGCTAGCAGCAATATTCCCATGTGAGTTCAGAACGTCTTGGCAGTTTTTATTAGTTCTCTTCCAGGACAATTCAGAGACTATAATCCATCTACACTAACACACACTGCAAAAACTGCCCATCTAAGTCCAATAAATCTTGTTTCCAGGTAAATTGACTTTGTTTTACAATTTATAAACTGAGAAAGAGCGGATTGTATTAGATTATTAATCTTATTTTGAGTATGTGTGTCTTATTTTCACCAAGTGCAAATTGTTTTATTTCATTGGCAGATTATTTCACTTTTAAGGAGCTTTAGATCAAAATCAAGTATTTTAAGGGTTAGATCAAAATAAGACATATATAGGGTACTCAAAATAGGATTGATAATCTAACATCTGATCTTGCTTGGTATATAATTCTAAGAAAAAAAATAATAATTTTGGGTTGGAAACAATATTTTCTGACTTGTTTAGACAGACAGTTTTTACAGTGTGTGATTCTGATCAGGACTTTCTTTGCTCTACGGCGGTCGCTTAGACAGAACTACCGCAGACATCATCATGGTTCATGTTTGGACCAATAGGACTAAGTTCAGCTTCTACAGGCTCTATTTCTACGTCCTACACAGACTACAGCTGGGATGGAGGACGGCTGATAGTGGAAGATGGAATCAGTTACATTAAAAAGCCTGAAAAACACCCAGAAGCTAATAGCTTAGCATCTCTGAGACGTTCTGACCTCATAGGAGAATATCAGTAATTATTAATAACTAAACCTGGTTAAATGAAGGAGTTATGGGGCAGATAATTCCTTATTACAGGCAGTAAATCTCCTGCTCTGATTGGCTCCAATTATATGGATATAAGCTGATCAGACTGGATAGAAACTTCTCCTGAAGGACTCCAAGTGGCTCCTAACTAGTCTGGGTGAGTAAATGAACGTAATATTTGCTAGTCCAGGTGGAAAAAACAGAACTTCTCTTTGAATAAAATGAGATAATTAATGAATGCGTCTGATCAGATGTCATCTCAGCACATTTTCCCAGCAGTGAAGCCAGTAAAGCTGAACTGACACCCATAAATATCTCCTGTTTTATGCTCGAAATGAGCTACCTGTGATGGGCACCAGCTGGGTCCAGCTACCTGACTGGTGGGTGGAGCTGGAGATGGTTCTGACCTTCATCTGCAGGATCGGTTCTGTTGGCCCAGTCTGTGGTGCTGAAGGTAGAAGAAGAGCTGAATGGATTTACCAGAAAATAAAGTTCTGAGATCCGGATCTGTAGTAGGACAACCTGATGTTTGTATTTTCTTCCTGGTTCTGGTTCTGGTTTATGCAGATGATCAGAACGGATCCGGATCTGACGGATGTCAGGGTTTTATTCCTCCGGTTGTTCTGTTGAACTTTAACCGGGTCAGCGTGCCAGAATTCAGCTCCATCATGGGTGAAAGGTTCTTCCAGAACCATACGACCCAGAATAGGAGTCTCCAGAACCATCTTTTCTGTTTTTTTATTCACGGATAAGAGCCGGTTCTGGTTCCGTGAGGGAGGAGTTTGAACATCATGGAGTCCGTTTCTCTGAGCTGAAGTTCTAGTTCTGCTGCAGACTGAGCAGCGTTACACCTCGGCTGATCCGATGTCGTCAGAACACCTGAAATATTAACGAGACGAGCCGCCGCTCAGAACCTCATGACTAAAACATCAGGAGCCGCCTGCAGGTTGGCAGAATGAGGCAACGGGCTGCAACTCCTGCTGCACCTCAAAACCACATCAGGCTGAGCAGCTGCTCCATTATCATCAGAACCACCTTCATCAGGAAATAACCTGCAGCAGAGGAGAGGAAGAACCCAGCAGCCAGTACCGGGTCAGAACCGCAGCTCCTTTATGCACTTTGCTGCAAACTCCAGATAGCGTCATACTCTGGATAACTGTGACTGATTTATTTCTATACCGCAGATTCACAGCAAATGTCGTCGAAAAGCGCTTTACAACAAAAATTATTTCAATATAATTATCCAAACATCCCAATCAGTTAAAAGTTTTCTATGTAAGGAATCCCAGCAGATTGTGCTGAGTCACTGATGTGAGGTTGTACCCGGATCATGCAGACTCCAACCACAGCAATTCCTCAGCAATCCCTCATACTGGGCAAGCATGTGGCGACAGTGGAGAGGAAAAACCCCCCTTTAACAGGAAAAAACCTGCAGCAGAACCAGAACCAGAACCAGAACCTGGATCAGTACAAGCGGTCATCTGCCACGACCGTCTGGGGGTCTGAGAAGACACAGAAGAGACAGCATGGAGGATGCTCTGTGACTTTGAGCATCATCTGGACTGATGTTCCCCATCCAGCAGGGGGCGTGGTAGCTGAGCAGGATACCAGACCATGTGGAGCTTCTATGGGGAGAAAAACACTGAGAGAAAACTGGGTTAACAATCACAATAACAGCAGAAACAATATATCTGGAGAGTAGTAGGAGAGAAAAGTAGCAGAGAGAGAAAAGTGGTCAGTGGTCAACAAGATGGAGAACATAATGGAGAACACGATGGAGAACACGATGGAGAACACGATGGAGAACATGATGGAGAACATGATGGAGAACACGATGGAGAACATGATGGAGAACATGATGGAGAACAAGATGGAGAACACGATGGAGAACATGATGGAGAACACGATGGAGAACACGATGGAGAACACGATGGAGAACATGATGGAGAACATGATGGAGAACACGATGGAGAACACGATGGAGAACATGATGGAGAACATGATGGAGAACATGATGGAGAACAAGATGGAGAACATGATGGAGAATATGATGGAGAACACGATGGAGAACACGATGGAGAACATGATGGAGAACATGATGAGAACACGATGAGAACAAGGAGATGGAAGTGGAATGATGGAGAACACGATGGAGAACATGATGGAGAACATGATGGAGAACATGATGGAGAACAAGATGGAGAACATGATGGAGAATATGATGGAGAACACGATGGAGAACACGATGGAGAACACGATGGAGAACATGATGGAGAACATGATGGAGAACATGATGGAGAACACGATGGAGAACACGATGGAGAACACGATGGAGAACATGATGGAGAACATGATGGAGAACATGATGGAGAACACGATGGAGAACACGATGGAGAACACGATGGAGAACACGATGGAGAACACGATGGAGAACATGATGAGAACATGATGGAGAACAAGATGAGAATATGATGGAGAACACGATGGAGAACACGATGGAGAACATGATGGAGAACAAGATGGAGAACATGATGGAGAACATGATGGAGAACACGATGGAGAACACATGGAAAGATGGAGAACAAGATGGAGAACATGATGGAGAACATGATGGAGAACACGATGGAGAACATGAGGAGAACAAGATGGAGAACACGATGGAGAACACGATGAGAACATGATGGAGAACATGATGGAGAACATATGGAGAACACATGGAGAACATGATGGAGAACACGATGGAGAACATGATGGAGAACATGATGGAGAACATGATGGAGAACACGATGGAGAACACGATGGAGAACATGATGGAGAACATGATGGAGAACATGATGGAGAACATGATGGAGAACACGATGGAGAACACGATGGAGAACACGATGGAGAACATGATGGAGAACATGATGGAGAACACGATGGAGAACATGATGGAGAACACGATGGAGAACATGATGGAGAACATGATGGAGAACATGATGGAGAACATGATGGAGAACATGATGGAGAACATGATGGAGAACACGATGGAGAACACGATGGAGAACATGATGGAGAACATGATGGAGAACATGATGGAGAACATGATGGAGAACATGATGGAGAACACGATGGAGAACATGATGGAGAACATGATGGAGAACACGATGGAGAACATGATGGAGAACAGATGGAGAACACGATGGAGAACACGATGGAGAACATGATGGAGAACACGATGGAGAACACGATGGAGAACACGATGGAGAACACTGGAGAACACATGAGAACGAACATGATGGAGAACAAGATGGAGAACACGATGGAGAAAGATGGAGAACACGATGGGAACACATGGAAACATATGGAGAACACGATGGAGAACACGATGGAGAACATGATGGAGAACAAGATGGAGAACATGATGGAGAACACGATGGAGAACATGATGAAACATGATGGAGAACACGATGGAGAACATGATGGAGAACACGATGGAGAACACGATGGAGAACACGATGGAGAACATGATGGAGAACACGATGGAGAACATGATGGAGAACATGATGGAGAACACGATGGAGAACACGATGGAGAACACGATGGAGAACACGATGGAGAACACGATGGAGAACATGATGGAGAACATGATGGAGAACACGATGGAGAACACGATGGAGAACATGATGGAGAACACGATGGAGAACACGATGGAGAACACGATGGAGAACACGATGGAGAACAAGATGGAGAACATGATGGAGAACACGATGGAGAACACGATGGAGAACACGATGGAGAACACGATGGAGAACACGATGGAGAACACGATGGAGAACATGATGGAGAACATGATGGGAACACGATGGAGAACACGATGGAGAACACGATGGAGAACACGTGGAGAACACGATGGAGAACACGATGGAGAACATGATGGAGAACACGATGGAGAACACGATGGAGAACATGATGGAGAACACGATGGAGAACAGATGGAGAACATGATGGAGAACACGATGGAGAACATGATGGAGAACACGATGGAGAACATGATGGAGAACACGATGAGAACAAGATGGAGAACTCGATGGAGAACACGATGGAGAACATGATGGAGAACATGATGGAGAACATGATGGAGAACATGATGGAAACACGATGGAGAATGATGGAGAACATGATGGAGAACATGATGGAGAACACGATGGAGAACATGATGGAGAACATGATGGAGAACATGATGGAGAACACGATGGAGAACACGATGGAGAACATGATGGAGAACATGATGGAGAACATGATGGAGAACATGATGGAGAACACGATGGAGAACACGATGGAGAACATGATGGAGAACACGATGGAGAACATGATGGAGAACATGATGGAGAACATGATGGAGAACATGATGGAGAACATGATGGAGAACATGATGGAGAACATGATGGAGAACACGATGGAGAACACGATGGAGAACACGATGGAGAACAAGATGGAGAACATGATGGAGAACACGATGGAGAACACGATGGAGAACAACAGAGCCTGAATCCTCTTAGGCAGCAGATCAGTCACATAAGCAGCAGCAGCTGATGAACGTCAGAAGGTCAGAAACACAAAGAACAATCAGGATCAAAGTCCTGGAGAACAGAGGGAACCTCAGCCTGACAGACTGGAACAGAACACAATAGAATACAATAGAAATAAGTAGAATAAAAAAACAGAACAGAAAATCATAATATAAAAAAATATAATACAATACCATAGCAAAGTAAGGATAGAATAGAAAAGAATAGAATAGAATCAATCTTACTCTGGGGAGATTCAAGTTTAATGGAGACTGGAGCAGAAGAGGAACCTGCAGAAGGTTCTGGTTCTACAAAAGGTTCTGGTCTGTGGAGGACCTGGGTAAGTTCTGTCTTCCATCCGACTGTCAATCCATCCATGGCAAGGTCCACAACGAGGGCCCAGGCCGGATTCGATCCCACAACTTAGAGTCATGTGCGCTAACCAGTCAGCCAAAGGGAAATCCCTGTAGCCAAGCAGCCAGGGAACATCATCAATCAGAGCCATAGAGACAGGACCTCCACTCTTCAAACATCCAATACCGTCATTCCATTCCATCCATCCATTCTGTTCATCCATCCATCTATCCATACCATCCATCCAAACTGTTTATTATCAATTCCATCTGTTCATCCATCCATCCATCATCCAACTTTTATTCCACCACCATCCATCTGTTCATCCACCATCCATCGTCCAACAGTTTATATGCCATCCAGTCAATCCATCCATCCATCCAACTGTTTTTTATCCATCCAGCTGTACATCCATCCAACTGTTCATCCATCCATCCCAACTGTTTTTATTTCCAACCATCTGTTCATCCCTCCATTCTGTTCAACCATCCATCCAACGTTTTATCCATCCATCTGTTCATCATCCATCCTTCCTTTCATCATTCCATCTATCCATCCAACCATCAACTGTTTATCATCCATCTGTCCATCATCCATCTGTTCGTCCATCCATCTGTTTCATTCCATGCATCCATCCATCCATCTGTTCATTGTCCATCCATCTGTTCATAGCCATCCTTCCCATCCATCCATCTATCCGTCCATCCATCCAACTGTTTATCCATCCATCTGTTCATCGCGTGGTGCCATCTATCCATCCATCCATCAACTTTTCATCCATCCATCTTTTCATGCCATGATCCATGCCATCGCCTTCTGTTTTTCATTCCATGCCATCTGTTCATCCATTCATCCATCAATCCTTCCATCCAACCAACTGTTTATCCATCCGACCATCCATCTGTTCATCCAATGCCAACCCTATCCATCCATCCAACAACTGTTGTTCTCCATCCATCTGTTCATCCATCCTCCATCCATCTTTTTCAATCATCCATCTATCCGATCCCATCAACAACTGTTTATTCCATCGAGTCTGTTTCATCCATCCATCAGTTCAGCCATCCATCATCCTGTTACATCATCCATCAGTTCATCCATCCATCTGTTCATCCATCCATCCATCGTTCATCCATCCAACTGTTCATCCATCCATTGTTCATCCATCCATCCATCTGTCATTGCCATGTACCATCTGTTCGTCCATCCATCTGTTCATCCATGCATCCATCCATCCATCTGTTCATCCATCCATCTGTTCATCCATCCATCCATCCATCCATCTATCCATCCATCCATCCAACTGTTTATCCATCCATCTGTTCATCCATCCATCTATCCATCCATCCATCAACTGTTCATCCATCCATCTGTTCATCCATGCATCCATCCATCCATCTGTTCATCCATCCATCTGTTCATCCATCCATCCATCCATCCTTCCATCCATCCAACTGTTTATCCATCCGTCCATCCATCTGTTCATCCATGCATCTATCCATCCATCCATCAACTGTTTATCCATCCATCTGTTCATCCATCCATCCATCCATCCTTTCATCCATCCATCTATCCATCCATCCATCAACTGTTTATCCATCGATCTGTTCATCCATCCATCTGTTCATCCATCCATCCATCTGTTCATCCATCCATCTGTTCATCCATCCATCTGTTCATCCATCCATCCATCTGTTCATCCATCCATCTGTTCATCCATCCATCCATCTGTTCATCCATCCATCTGTTCATCCATCCATCAAACTGTTTATCCATCCGTCCATCATCCATCCATCCATCTATCCATCCGTCCATCCATCCATCCATCCATCCATCATCCATCTGTTCATCCATCCATCCATCATCCATCTGTTCATCCATCCATCCATCCATCCATCATCCATCTGTTCATCCATCCATCTTCATGGATGAAGCTGTTGGAGCTTCAGCTTCTTTGTGACGAGGTCTTTAAAATGAGGAAGTGAAGCCGTGTTTTGTTGCGACTTTGTGGTTCGTCCGTCACCAGGATGTGGGCGGGGCTTTGATCCATGATGGACACCCCCAATGACCTTTGAACTGTCTTCCTCCACGACAAAGATCAGGGTGGGACAGACTGAAACTTCATGAGTCACATCTGGAGTTGGGTCCTCAGTCTTTGTCTTCAGTTTGAGAGGAAGATGCAAACGTCCGGCTGTGTCTGGATGGGACGGAGTCCTCCTGCTGTTGGTTTCTAGCATGACTGATGCAGCTGGAATGTTGTCTTCTACACAAACAGCAGCTTTAAAGTCGTGCAGGAAGAGGATGAGGTTTGGACTGGAACTGCAGGCTGTTGAACTCAGTCAGCTTGTTGTTTATTGGTCGTCTGTAGGACACAAAGCAGCTGGAGCAGCTGTCCCTCCCACTGGTGTGAGCAACCCATGGCGTTTCATGGATTAATACAGTAAACCATATAGAGACAGTCTGCTGAGAAGATGTGAGGCTTTCAGATCCAAGTAGAAATGAACCAGCAAAGACTTTTCATGATTTCTGACCCAGTTTAATCCTGGTAAAATCAATGTTCCTCTTGAAAGGCAGAGTATCATAAAGCAACCTGGAGAAACACCAGGGAGGATTTTAGCTGGACACCAATCACCTGTGGGACTCCTCAAGACTTCATCCATTCAACATCCACCTGCTTCCAACAGAAGTTTTTGTCTTTGGACTAAAACCTTTAAAAGGAAACTGTTAAATCAATCACTTCATCTGGATGGCATTAATTTGGCCTCTGGTAATAATGTAAATAACCTCAGTGTAATTTTTGACCAAGACATGACATTTAAATCTCATATTAAACAGGTTTCTAGGATTTCTTTCTTTCACCTTCAGAATATTGCTAAAATTAGAAACATCCTGTCCAGGAGTGATGCAGAGAAACTAGTCCATGCATTTGTTACTTCAAGGCTGGACTACTGTAATTCCTTATTATCAGGAAGTCCACAAAATGCAATTAAAAGCCTTCAGTTGATCCAAAATGCTGCAGCAAGAGTTCTGATGAATATTAAAAAGAGAGATCACATTTCTCCTGTTTTGGCTTCTCTCCATTGGCTCCCTGTTAAATCCAGAATAGAGTTTAAGATCCTCCTCCTTACTTATAAAGCCCTTAATAATCAGCTCCATCGTACATCAGAGATCTGATTGTTCCATATGTTCCTAACAGAGAACTTTGTTCTCAGAATGCAGGTCTACTGGTAGTTCCTAGGATTTCTAAAAGTAGAATAGGAGGCAGATCTTTTAGTTATCAGGCTCCTCTCCTGTAGAACCAGCTCCCAGTTTTAGTCCATGAGGCAGATACTCTGTCTGTTTTTAAGACTAGGCTTAAAACCTTCCTTTTTGATAAAGCTTATAGTTAGAATGGTTTAGGTTATCCTGAGGCTTATTTTGTAGTTATGCTGCTATAGGTTTAGACTGTTGGAGGACAGACTGACCACTTTCTCTTCTACTTTTTCTCTCCTACTACTCTCCAGATATATATTTTCTGCTGTTATTGTGATTGTTAACCCAGTTTTCTCTCAGTTTTTTTCTCCCCATAGAAGCTCCACATGGTCTGGTACCCTGCTCAGCTACAGCGCCCCCTGCTGGATGGGGAACATCAGTCCAGATGATGCTCAAAGTCACAGAGCATCCTCCATGCTGTCTCTTCTCTGTCTTCTCAGACGGTCATAGATGATGACCGCCCTGTAAAGAGCCCTAAGGTGACATCTGTTGTGAATTGGCGCTATATAAATAAAAATGAATTGAAGAAAATGCAATTGCTCCCAACATCTCACCAGTATGTCATATTTAGTCTTCATGCAGCAGTGATGAGGACGGAGACTTTGATGGTCTGGAAGATGGAAGATGTCCTTCTGTCCAGGAGGGAAGAGACACACTTATCTAGTGAAGATGGATGAAGTTAATCTGTCTCTTTTCTTTTTCAGGAAGAGTGTTGGAGGATGGACAGATGGGTGATCCAGAGGGGTTCTTGAATGAGGAATGTAGAGGGAGAGAATGGAGGATCTGGAGAGGATAGATAGACTCAAAGGAGACGCAGGAACAAGCAGAGGAATAAAGGAGTTTAGGTACCTAGCAAGGAGCTCTACAGACAGATATAAGGAGGTCAGAAGGGACTCAAGTAGGTCCAGAGACTTTTAGGGTGGTCTACAGAGATTTATGAAGGTCCAAAGAGGTCTAAGATGGTCTTGGGGTGTCTAAAGAGGTATAACGTGGTCTTAGGCGGTCTAGAAAGGTCTATAAAGGTCAAGGGAGGCCAGAAAATCATCTGGGGTCTTCTTCAGGGGAACTGTTCCTTGGAATACTCCTTCCGTCTGATGTCCTCCAGCTGGAGACCACGGCTGCTCGCCCTGTGGAGGAAAGGTCAGTGGGACAACAGAGTGACCCAGCTCCTCCTCACAGCCCTGTACATATGACAGTTTGCTTCTGTTGTAGGCTCATCCAGAACGCTGCGGTCAGAATCCCGACCAACACCAGGAGAATGGATCAAACCAGAACCAGTTCTGATAAGAACAATGATCTGTTCGTTGTTCTCACGTTGAAGCTTGTTGTGTATGAAAGCTTAGATACTAGATGACCTCGTCTGGCCTCTGGAGAATAGGGCTGCACAATTAATCGGATTCTGCAATAACATATTTAGCTTGTACTCCAATACTTTTATATATATATATATATATATATATAAAAGTATTGGAGTTTGTTTATGTTAGTTTTTTTGCATTATTAATCATCTATTTAAATGTTTATAATTGGTGCAATAAAAATAGATATTTTACAGGACTGGATGAATGATTGTGATTAATAATTGTGATTACAATATTGAACAAAATAATCGTGATTATTATTTTGGAAATAATCGTGCAGCCCTACTGGAGAACCTTCATCCACATCTACAATCCAGACTGAGTGGAGGAGTAGGGATGGGTTCTGATATCTGGTACCACCGGTTCTGACGTAACCAGACTGAAAAGCAGCGCATATTTTAGTGCTTTATTTCAGTTCTTTTTCTCCGGAGATACAAAGCATAAAGCACTATGGGATCTGGTCCAGAACCGTCAGCCAGGAGCGATTCCCAGTATCACGCTGAACATGGTTATATTTGTGCAAAAACCTGCTAAAAGTTGGGCTGTCGAAATGAACACACCAACGTTCTAATGATTGATTTATTCCTAAAATTAACCGTTTAAAAAAAACCAACAACAATAATCACATTCCCAGAAACCACCTTGTTTATAATTCAGCCTGCAACACATCAGCTCTCCTTCCTAATCAGACAAACTACAGATTGGTTTTCAGCAGCGTGTGTTTGTGATCCTAAATCACATCTGAGTAGATTATTAACATGGTTGGGCAAGTTACAAAGAAATTGTAATATATTTCACATTACTAGTTACAATGTCAAAAATGGAATGTTTGCATTACATATTACTGTCTGAAGTTACAGTACTTTAAGTTACTTTTGGCTAAATATCTTAAATATCTAACACGACTTCTAACCACCGTAACTTATCAATTTACATTTTACACAAGTGTCACACCACAAATACTGTAATATTTTCTTCAAATGAAGTCTATAGTTCCTTTGCATTCCTTCTATTTCATGGTAATGTTTGTTAAATGTAATCAGTCACAAAGATGGCTGACAAAGATGAGACTCTGATGTCTGAAGTCTTACAACAAATGGTCAGGAAAACAGTGTGAATAATGTTTAAATATAAAGTCCATCTTTTCCCCAACCGTCCTGATTCTCAGTTTTAGTTCGGAGCAACAGGAAGTGGATCTTGTTCGAACGTATCTAATTTGGTTTGGTATGTTGCATTAGTTGGCCAGAAAACTTGAGTTTCTGAAACTGTAACTAGTTATATAATGCTGTATATTTTGTAAGTAATGCATTACATTACTCAGTTACTGAAAAAAAAAGTAATCTATCCCTGTAACTCATTACTTTTGTAATGCATTACTCCCAACACTGAATATCATTGGCTTGATATGATAAAAAATTCATACGTTTTCTGTGTGCGATGCAGAGTTTAAATTCTCCGTATTTATGTTGATTTATGCCTGATGGTTCATTGTTTAGCTTCAGTATATTTCATAGTGAGACACCGCTGCGTTAAAAATACAAAATTATTCAGTTAAAGTGATGTTCTCTGACTTAAATTAGTGCTAACTCATTAGTGGAAGTAGCTGTGTAGACCTTCACAATAAGAGCGTTTATTTCCTGTTGTGATGAACTGGAGAATCTGCTGAGTCTTTACTTATGGTAAAATGGGACATTTGATTACTAAGTCTACATTACATTTAGTTTATGTGATGTTTAACACAGACTGCTGATATCCAAATATTAAGTTTATTTATATACGTTGGTTAGTTCTACCTCTATTATTTTTCATAAAAGAACACACAAACATTGTGAATGTGATGTGGAGTTCAAAACAAAAATGTAAATAATTTCTCCTTTATTTAATAAAAAACAAGGGCATCTGGAATTATCCTTTATTTCCACAGA
Organism: Apricaphanius iberus; assembly: GCA_028564705.1. NCBI lineage: Eukaryota > Metazoa > Chordata > Actinopteri > Cyprinodontiformes > Aphaniidae > Apricaphanius > Apricaphanius iberus. The sequence goes on from JAPXFQ010001605.1 coordinate 52,321, forward strand.
AAATTGTCGTTTTTTTGGGGTTATATTTAGGAATTGTGATTAATTCACAGCTAATCTGTGATTAATTAGATCAACATTTGTAATTGTTTAACAGTCCTACTAAAAATATTAAAATAAGAGAGTTTTTGGAAGGAGTTTTTATGTTTTCCATTCTTTAAGCACTGTTTTTAAAAACACCGGTTTTAGCAGCAGATATCTGTACCCATCCCTACGGAGGAACGGTCTGGAGTTCTGCTCAGAGGAGGAGGCGGCTTCTCTGGGATGGACCATCACCCACTGGGATCAGATGGTGGAGAAGGAGCTCTGGTCCCTGCATGCTGCCAGGCTCTGGGATGGTAGGTGGTGGTATCATGGTCTGGGTTTGGGATGCTGTGGTTTTGGTTCTACTGAATGTTTGTGACTTCAGGAACCAGAACCGGGTCAAAAACGACGCGGTTTAATATTTGATATTAATCTATTATCTACTTTCTTTATTAATTATCCTTGATTACAGAAGGATGCTTGGATCCAGAGTTGTGTTTGGTGCCATTAAAGCAGACGGTCCATCATGCAGCAGCCTCATATTGAAGCGCCTCATTCTTTTTCTTTTTCACAGTTACATTTCTGTGGTTGCACAGTTCCTGCTTTTTAAATCAAGCTGCGGTTGCAGCTACATTACCACATGACAACAACATGCCAGAGTTATTACTGGCCGCTCTCAGGCTCCTCCACACTAAATTAAAGCTTCTGATTAATGAAGGACAACTCCTTTTTCCTCCGCTGTTTGTGTCAATCAGAGTCCAGCATGCGGCCATCAGGATGCAGACAGATGCTGGTGTCTCCTGCTTCTTCATTCTGATGTAAAAATACCACCAATGTGACCAAACAGAAGCAGAACTGACTCAAACAGAAACTCATCGAAACAGCCAGAAAAACAACTCAAAAGCCAAAGTGAAACTGAAAAGACGTTGCCTAGAAACCAGAAGGTCTGATGACGGTTATCTTCATCCTGCTCCTCCCTGAGGAGGTCGTCGCAGGGAGGAGAACCTGGATGGTCGGGAAGCGCAGTCAGCAGGACACGAGGAGACCTCAGAAAGCTCGTCTCGCTCCTCTTCAGGGAGGAGGATGACCTTTGACCTTCACCGATGGAACGTCCTCGTATTTCTTCTTCAGGAAGAAACGTCTCGTTGGCTTCAGGAGCCTGCCTCAGATTTATGCCCCTCTGTTATCGCTGGCCTTCAGCTCGCCGGCAGCCGTTAGCTGCAGAGAGCCAGTCTCAGGTCAAAGGTCAGCATAACGGATGAGACAGAAATGAAGCAAAAGCCATTAAAGATGCCTCTTTATCAGAGCTGTAAATCCGTGCAGACAGTGAAGGCCTCATGGAATCGCCTCTCTTTATCTGCAGCATTCAGAGAACGTCTGAGATCCTGCAGAGCTGCTGGCTGTCACTAAAAGGCGTCCATGAGACCGCAGAGCAGAATGATGCGCAGCAAACGCTGCTTTCTGAAGTTATCAGGGGAGGAACTGCTGAACCTTTCAGATCTCTGAACTGATTCTTTTTCTTTAGTTCTTTCCAGATGAACCAGCATCTGACAATCAGCCTCTTACTGCTACACAATTATTATACTTCTATAACAAATATAGAAAGGTTTTCTTGTATGAAAAAAGCCCAAAATCTTTTCATTATTTCATCAGCTTGTTTTGGAGGTTTAAATCCGTGACTTCAGATTTCATTAGATCAACGTTTTCTACTCTGTTCAGTCTTCATACGCCTCCCTGTTACTGGATGGTTCCAGCCCGGGATCAGGGTTCCTACTGGAGGGCCGCCTCTCTGCTGCTCCCACTGGTTCTGGGATCTTGTGATTGGCTGGATGTGCAGCTCTGCGGTTCACCGCCGTCCCTTTAAATCCCACAGCTGTAATTGTGGTGCAGAAACAATCTGTGGAAAACAAATAAAGCGCTGTGAGCGAGGCCTGGCAGTGAGTCTCTGGAAAGCTCTTTAATCTGCTGACGGATTGAATCAATAAAGGCCCCGCTGATTGATGATGAGCTGTTATTAGGGCCGGGGCCGCCGGCCAATCAGCAGCAAGGATCTCACCTCTCAGGTGTGATCCGGAGGGTCTGATGTGGGAGGCGTAACCATGGCGACGGATTAAGGCCGCATCATTATGGGCTCAGAGGTAAGTGGAGTCGCAGCGCAGACGGCGAGACGAAGTAATCCAACAACAAGTTCACCTGAGCCTGTTTGTGTTCCCATTAAAGCAGCTGCTCAAACTGGGAGCTGGGACTGGGAGGAATCACATCCTGGGTCTCCTAACGCAAACATTTCATGTGAAACCTTAAACTATATCAGCTAATAAAGGCGTTTAAAGGTGATTTTCTGAGTAAAGTGGACCAGACCAGAACCATTCCCACCTCTGAAGCAGATCTTCTTCGTCTGGTTTCCATCAGTGAGCCGGTCTGCCTGGTTCCTGCATGGCGGCGCTGCTGGAGGGTTTCCTTCGCGTTTCACCGATGTCCAGTTATCCAGAGACACACTGTAAATTCTAATTATTATTTGTTTTAATATTTAGGGAACCAATTACCTTAAAAAACGTAAGTAAACAAACTTAATCGTGGAAAGTTTTGTGAAATCAGATTTGAGTGAGCAGTACTTTTATTGGAGTTGAGGTTACTTAATAAATCTCAGAATGGTTAAATTCAAATCAAATTGCTACAACTTCGATACTTTAAGTCACTAGAACTTATTTTGCCATACTAAATGGACATAACTTGAGATTTGGTTTAACTACACAAAGTGTCTTCATTGCAAGGCAATTTTATTTCAAGATGCTTTATCATGTCAGTCACCTTGATAAAGTTAAAGGAACTCAAAGATGAGTCATATTGAGTTACTATAATAAATAATCTGCTTTAAGGCCAATAAACTCACCAACAGTAACACACTGAGCAGCACTGATGATTTAGGATCCACACATTGGTTCATGCATACGATAAACTTCTGAGTCACTCATGGTGTCAAAAACATGCCCCTAAGCACCATGGGAAATCTGATCATTTGCTCACTCCCAGAAAACTCAATGCAGATTTTACATGTAAAATAATTTAATTCCTGTCTTGTTATTTGCTCCTGGTTTGATTGTTTGTGTCTTTAGATCTGTTGGGTTTCTCTAGATTTCAGAACGATGATGATTTATTATTAATTATCATGATAACTTGCTGATTTTACAGTATTTAGCATGTGATAATTTACTAAGATTTCGTGTTAAATGTTTACATTTACTTAATAAACTATTATTACTAGCTACGTTTCCATTACACATCAGATTGCACAAATTCACGTTGGGAAAAAAAACTCGCCCTTTTTGGATGAAACGTTTTCGCGCTTGGATGAGTTGTTTTTTTTTCTATCGTATCGAAATTCATATGTTTCAAAAAACGGCAATGAAAACACATTTTTTGGCTTCACAGAGTCACGTGATCAACAACCGGATGTTACTGCGAGCGGACAGGAGAAGAAGAAGTAGGAAAAAGATGGCGCCGCATGTTTTTTCCCCCCCGTTTAGTTTGACATAAATGAATAAGTAATATTTAATATCTGATGATGCCTGCAGTATGAATATATCTACTGTAAATGTTCATATCCATAACCACTTTTCTTAATGACTTATCGCCTGAAAACTTGTGATATAAACTACTTTGTTTTGTGAATTGTTTTTTTTTTTACATTTAGAAGTTCTGCGCATGTTTGTAATAGAAACTAATGAAACAGAAGCTTCTTCATGACTTACTTTATAGATTCATTTAAAAACAATTATATAATAATAGTTTTCTCCTCACTTTAGGTGGTATTACAGACAAATACAGTAATGTTGAAATGATAAAGATAAGTGAAATAAAAGAGATTCACATTAAAATAACTTATTCCCTTTAAGTTGTTCTTTATGAAAGTATGAAATTTATGATTAGTTATCATACAAATAGTTGAGATCAATCAAAAGGTTTGAGTTAAATACCCTAAAAACAAGAATATGTAGCAAAACTAACTAAACACATTTGAATTTTTAAAGAATATTGAGTTTCAGCGTCAGGGATGTTCAGAGCAGGAAGCTGGAGCTTAACGCCTGACTCTGTTTAACGTATAAATCCTGGATGTGTTCAGCAGGGATGAAAGTTCTGGTTCCTTTTCTCCTCCTGGTTTTATGTGGAAAAGTTACATCTGGACCAAAGTTTTGAGCTTATAAAAAGAGAAGATTTAAACAATTATGCGGATGATCTGTGATGCTGCAGGTTAAACGTGTTTTTTGTTCTGTTTGTGTCGGGGAGCTGAGGAGGAGTAAGGCTCCTGATTGGCTGGTTTTCACCTGCAGCCGCTCGAGGTGGGGAAACATTTGTTGCTTCAGCGAGTTTTGAAAGCTGCCGAACACGAGGACTCTTCTTCTTTACTGATGTCCTGTGGTCAGGTAGTTCTGCAAAACCTGGCCGCCGTTTACGGGATGAGGCCAAGGTGATTGGCTAACACAGCCAAACAGGAAGTTGCAGCGTTTTCGAACAAAGTTCGTTAACTTGTGTTTCCCCGATCAGCAGTGAGGTCAGAGTTCACACGGAAAACGGGCTGCAGATGCAAAGGGGTCACAGGGATTCTTTCAAGGAAAGTCGTCATCAGGAACAACGAAGACGGCATCAAGATGACCTTCAGAGTCCGAATGGATCCAAAGAGTTCCTGAGCAGCTTTTAGGAGTAAGAGAAGCTCATCGAGGTCCTGATGCTGCAGGATTCTGCTCCATCTATCAATCAATCAAACCGTATTTATAAAGCGCTTTACAGATTAAAATGACCCCACAAACCCATCGTTGTCATTATGCATCCACCCAGTATCCACCCAGTATCCACCCAGTATCCACCCAGCATTCACCCAGCATTCACCCAGTATCCACCCAGTATCCACCCAGTATCCACCCAGTATCCACCCAGCATTCACCCAGCATTCACCCAGTATCCACCCAGTATCCACCCAGCATCCACCCAGCATTCACCCAGCATCCACCCAGTATCCACCCAGCATTCACCCAGCATCCACCCAGCATCCACCCAGCATCGTCCCAGTATCCACCCAGCATCGTCCCAGCATCCACCCAGTATCCATCCAGCATCCACCCAGCATCCACCCAGTATCCACCCAGCATCCACCCAGCATCGTCCCAGCACCCACCCAGCATCGTCCCAGCATCCACCCAGCATCCACCCAGCATCGTCCCAGCATCCACCCAGCATCCACCCAGCATCGTCCCAGCATCCACCCAGCATTCACCCAGCATTGTCCCAGCATCCACCCAGCATCCACCCAGCATCCACCCAGCATCCACCCAGCATCGTCCCAGCATCCACCCAGCATTCACCCAGCATTCACCCAGTATCCACCCAGTATCCACCCAGCATTCACCCAGCATTCACCCATTATCCACCCAGTATCCACCCAGCATTCACCCAGCATTCACCCAGTATCCACCCAGTATCCACCCAGCATTCACCCAGCATTCACCCAGCATTCACCCAGCATTCACCCAGCATCGTCCCAGCATTCACCCAGCATCCACCCAGTATCCACCCAGTATCCACCCAGCATTCACCCAGCATTCACCCAGTATCCACCCAGTATCCACCCAGTATCCACCCAGTATCCACCCAGCATTCACCCAGCATTCACCCAGTATCCACCCAGTATCCACCCAGCATCCACCCAGCATTCACCCAGCATCCACCCAGTATCCACCCAGCATTCACCCAGCATCGTCCCAGTATCCACCCAGCATCGTCCCAGCATCCACCCAGTATCCATCCAGCATCCACCCAGCATCCACCCAGTATCCACCCAGCATCCACTCAGTATCGTCCCAGCATCCACCCAGCATCCACCCAGCATCGTCCCAGCATCAACCCAGCATCCACCCAGCATCGTCCCAGCATCCACCCAGCATCCACCCAGCATCGTCCCAGCATTCACCCAGCATCCACCCAGCATTCACCCAGCATCCACCCAGCATCCACCCAGCATCCACCCAGCATCCACCCAGCATCGTCCCAGCATCCACCCAGCATCCACCCAGCATCCACCCAGCATCCACCCAGCATCCACCCAGCATCCACCCAGCATCCACCCAGCATCCACCCAGCATCACCCAGGATCCACCCAGCATCCACCCACATCCACCCATATCCACCCAGCATTCACCCAGCATTCACCCAGCATCGTCCCAGCATCCACCCAGATCCACCAGTATCCACCCAGTATCCACCCAGTATCCACCCAGCATCCACCCAGCATCCACCCAGTATCCACCCAGCATCCACCCAGCATCCACCCAGCATCGTCCCAGCATCCACCCAGCATCCACCCAGCATTCACCCAGTATCCACCCAGCATCCACCCAGTATCCACCCAGCATCCACCCAGTATCCACCCAGCATCCACCCAGCATCCACCCAGCATCGTCCCAGCATCCACCCAGCATCCACCCAGTATCCACCCAGCATCCACCCAGTATCCACCCAGCATCCACCCAGCATCGTCCCAGCATCCACCCAGTATCCACCCAGCATCCACCCAGCATCCACCCAGCATCCACCCAGTATCCACCCAGCATCCACCCAGTATCCACCCAGCATCCACCCAGCATCCACCCAGTATCCACCCAGCATCCACCCAGCATCCACCCAGCATCACACCCAGCATCCACCCAGCATCCACCCAGTATCCACCCAGCATCCACCCAGCATCCACCCACCATCCACCCAATCACCAGCCACCCCCACCCAGCATCCATCCAGCATCCACCCAGCATCCACCCAGCATCCACCCAGTATCCACCCAGCATCCACCCAGTATCCACCCAGCATCCACCCAGCATCCACCCAGTATCGTCCCAGCATCCACCCAGCATCGTCCCAGCATCCACCCAGCATCCACCCAGCATTCACCCAGCATCCACCCAGCATCCACCCAGTATCCACCCAGCATCGTCCCAGCATCCACCCAGTAGCACCCAATCCACCCAGCATCCACCCAGCATCCACCCAGCATCGTCCCAGCATCCACCCAGTATCAACCCAGCATCCACCCAGTATCCACCCAGCATCGTCCCAGCATTCACCCAGCATTGTCCCAGCATCCACCCAGTATCCACCCAGCATCCACCCAGTATCCACCCAGCATCCACCCAGCATCCACCCAGCATCGTCCCAGCATTCACCCAGCATTGTCCCAGCATCCACCCAGTATCCACCCAGCATTCACCCAGCATCCACCCAGCATCGTCCCAGCATCCACCCAGCATCGTCCCAGCATCCACCCAGCATTGTCCCAGCATCCACCCAGCATCCACCCAGCATCTACCCAGCATCCACCCAGCATCCACCAAGCATCCACCCAGTATCCACCCAGCATCCACCCAGTATCCACCCAGCATCCACCCAGCATCCACCCAGCATCGTCCCAGCATCCACCCAGTATCAACCCAGCATCCACCCAGTATCCACCCAGCATCGTCCCAGCATTCACCCAGCATTGTCCCAGCATCCACCCAGTATCCACCCAGCATCCACCCAGTATCCACCCAGCATCCACCCAGCATCCACCCAGCATCGTCCCAGCATTCACCCAGCATTGTCCCAGCATCCACCCAGTATCCACCCAGCATTCACCCAGCATCCACCCAGCATCGTCCCAGCATCCACCCAGCATCGTCCCAGCATCCACCCAGCATTGTCCCAGCATCCACCCAGCATCCACCCAGCATCTACCCAGCATCCACCCAGCATCCACCAAGCATCCACCCAGTATCCACCCAGCATCCACCCAGTATCCACCCAGCATCCACCCAGCATCCACCCAGCATCGTCCCAGCATCCACCCAGTATCAACCCAGCATCCACCCAGTATCCACCCAGCATCGTCCCAGCATTCACCCAGCATTGTCCCAGCATCCACCCAGTATCCACCCAGCATCCACCCAGTATCCACCCAGCATCCACCCAGCATCCACCCAGCATCGTCCCAGCATTCACCCAGCATTGTCCCAGCATCCACCCAGTATCCACCCAGCATCCACCCAGCATCCACCCAGCATCGTCCCAGCATCCACCCAGCATCCACCCAGCATTCACCCAGCATCCACCCAGCATCGTCCCAGCATCCACCCAGCATCCACCCAGCATCCACCCATCATCGTCCCAGCATCCACCCAGCATCGTCCCAGCATCCACCCAGCATCCACCCAGCATCCACCCATCATCGTCCCAGCATCCACCCAGCATCGTCCCAGCATCCACCCAGCATCCACCCATCTGTTCGTACCTAGGACGCCCTCCTCTTGTTCTGTTATCCATCGTTTCAGCCTCTCTGTGTATTGTCAGTCTTAATTCTGCAGCGTAGGACGCTTAAAGGTCTTAATGCTCTTAACGCTCTACACCCAGTGCCAGCCGACCACCGACGCTCAATCCCAGCTCAGGTTGGGCCCCCCGGGGCCCCACGAGGCTGTGACGTCAGGGTTGTTAAACTGGGAATTAAGACTCCAAAGTCCAGCGGTGCTGAACTTCTCTGTTTGAAGCTGGACTTAACAACTGTTTAAATATTTTTGCTTCTATTTCTGTTAGGGTTCAAATGAGGACGGATTAGTGGAGCTGAGGACAGGGCCCTCTGGTTCCAACAAGCCTGGCTCGAGAGGAACCAGCAGGTCAGAACCTTCTGGGCTTCATGGGATTTACACTGATTCAAAGAGGAAACTGTTGAAGCTCAACCTCAGAACTTTGAATTTTTTCAGTTTTCAAGAAATCTGTCATTTGGTGAAACTGTTCAAATGTTTTCATCAATCAAATAGAAAAAGACCAGCTAGGACAGAAGAAGGTCCTGCTGGTCAACAGCAGACATGTTGAATGTTGACACTGTTCGTCTGTCCATTCTTCTGTGTGAAGTCAACATAGGGAGGAGCTGGTTCCTTCTTCTCCTGCAGTCCCAGTTAAAGCCGATCATCATAACAGATCCGGTCGACATCCGACAGTTGAAATCTGCAGATGGAGGCCATCAGATTCAGAGTCATCCAGACATGCTTGTAATCTACCTAACTGATTGGATTCATCAGGTTTTATGGATAAATATAATTGTGTATCATCAGCATAACTGTGGAAATTTATTCCATGTTGTCTAATTATTTTACCAATAGGAAGCATATTTATAGTAAAGAAAATCGGTCCAAGCACAGAACCCTGTGGTACTCCACAGGTAACCCTTGAGTGTGAAGATGATTCATCCAGAGGTGTCAAAATTATATAAAATATTAACATTCAATACGCAAGTAGAAGTATAGATACTCTGGTTTAAAAAGACTTCTGTAGAAACTGAAGTATCAAGTCACGTTTTTTTGCTCAAGTAAAAGTGAAAAAGTACTGGATTAAAAAGTACTTAAAGTATAACGATAAAACTGTTAGAGACGAAAGCTTAAGCTGCACTACATCACTAACCACCCCCCCCCCCCCCAAAAAAAAACAACAACCGCTAAACACTTTCACTAAAGGCTATAATGTTATATTAAAACCTTAATATTTAAAACAAGGGATACTCTAGGTATCGTATTTAAGCTGCATTTTAGTCTAATTAAAGTCTGGCCTGCTGAGCATTAATATGTGTTTTATGGAGCAGAACATATGATGACTAGTTATCTGTAATGGTGGATTTGCCTGAGGTTTAACCATAGGGATCTTTGAACTTAATAACATCCATCTCATTCTTCCTGCTGGATTATATCAGCTACACTTAATAAATCAGCATTTTTTGAATATTTTGTTGTATTTTCAGTTTACCCCATTGCAAAGGAAAAATGATATGAATGATATATAAATGGAAAATTGATTATTTAAAAATCATCCACTTTGATTTTCTGCATTTGTGTTTTACATTCTGCCCCTCACAGCTGAAGAAAACCTTTGATACAAATTACAGACGTCTACCTGCTTTATAGGCGAGAAAACGTCAAGCATCAGCGGCGGATCAAATACTTGTTCTCCCCACTGTACGTCTCCAACAAGACCAGAACAAATCTATTAGGAAATTATTATAGAATATCATGTTTCAGTGCTATGATGAGCTCTAAAACCTGACTGGTTGCTGCTGTTCAGATGCTCAGACTTGCCTGAACCTTAAAGTATCACCTTAAAAAAGAGAGTAACAGGAAACTAAACATTCTCACCCTGCAAGGTTTTATTTACTTCCCCTGGTGACACACACACACACACATGCACCCCCATGATGACTCTTCCCATGATTTAGATGACAGTTTGTGCTGATTGATGACTCGGCGTGCTGGAGGTTCATTTTGCCTCGTTCCTCCGAAACCACAAAGCACAAAAACACGTCGCCTTGCCAAACCCGCAGAACCGGGCCAGAAACACCCAGCGTAGGTGAGGCAGAGGGAGAGAGAGGGAGGTGTGGCTTGACCCCACTCTGCTGCTCCACAACCACAGTTCCTCCTGGGGGGGGGTTCTGCAGAACGCCAGCAGGACGTTGGGAAAGTCGTCACCGTCTCAGCAGACTTCATAGTCTGGTTTTGGGTCAGATGATGAGCAGAACTATTTCCCTCCAGGTGGGTCTTCAGCTGTGAGTGTAGCAATGAGTTGTTTAAACCTTCAGAGTTCATCTTTTTCATGTTAATGTCGGGTTTTTATGTGGAGCTGCTGGTTTCACTCACCCTGTTCCTCCAATCAACACCATCAGATAATCAGCCAGATTCAACATTTCTGCTGAAGCATCATTCAAATTCCTGGAGATGCTGCTGAGATGATCATCTGAATCTGAGCTCCACCCAGCATGCAGAGAAAGAACAGAACCCAGAATCAACGTCTGCAGAAACCCCAGCCGGAGCCGAGGATCTGGACCTACGAGTCATTCTGGATTACAGTGCCAGAGGCCAAGCCAGCTTTATTTATATAGCACTTTCTAACAATGAGAGCCTGACCAAAGTGCTTTACACAGGGCAAAAATAAAACTGATCCAAATACTGAAATTCACTGCGGTACAATGAAATAAAACGAGGAATAAAACTAGAAGCACTAAAACCAAAGGAGGACATCAGTGGGAGTGGAGACAGATCTACTCATATAAACATGTTCAGTCACCTCTGGTACCATCTGGGTTCTGTACGGGTCCAGACTGCAGTCCACCATCAGAGAGTTACACCGATGGCTGAGCAGCCCTGAACAGGTTCTGATAATGAAGCTAATATTTGTGATAATTCATAAAGTTCAACAGAATCAAAAAGGTACAGACATAAACATGGTTCTACAGTTCTCTCTGATACAGCCTCAGTTACTGAGAGAGAGAGTTATTCATGTTTGGGAGAATGCCAATGATTTTATTCTTTACAGAATTTATTTTATTTATGGAGAATCCCATAAAGTCATCACTACTGAGAGAAGGGGGGAAATTTGGCTCAACAGAACTATGACTCTGTGTAAGTTTGGCAACTGTACTAAAAAGAAACCTAGGATTGTTTTTATTTATCTATTAATGATGAGAAATATGCTCTTCTAGTTTGTTGAAGGACTCAATAAGACTGAAGCTGTATGCAGAAATATAAAACAAGCCCATCACAAAGACACAGTGCAGATCCCTCTAGACCTCTCTGTACTTCTCCATCAGCATCCTTAAAGCAACAATAGCATGCTTGGCATGAAACCGTACTTCTGCTCACACTTACTCACATCTGACCAAAGCCTAGCTTCCACCACTCTTTCCCACAGCTTCATTGTACGACTCATTAACTTTATTCATCTGTCATTACCACAGTTCTGTACATCTCCCTTGTTCTCAAAGATCGGCACTAGAACACTTTTCCTCCATTCCTCAGGCATCTTCTCAGTCTTAAAGCTCTTGTTGGACAACCTAGTCATAAACTCTACTGCCACCTCTCCTAAACACTTCCATACCTCCACAGGTATGTCATCAGGACCAGCTGCCTTCCCCATCTTCATCCTCTTCAAAGCTTTCCTCACTTCATCCTTACTAATCTCAGGAACTTCCTGATCCACATCAGCCGCCTCTTCCACTCTACATTCTCTCTGATTTTCCTCATTTATCAGCTCTTCAAAGAACTATTTCCATCTTCCCATCACACTCTTGGTATCTATCAGTACCTTTCCATCCCTATCCTTGATCACCCTTACCTGTTGCACACCCTTTCCATCTCTGTCTCTCTGCCTCACCAACCTTTACTAATCATTCTCTCCCTCCTTACTATCCAACCTAGCATACAGGTCATCATCCACCCTTTCTTTGGCATTTGCCACCTCCACCTTCACCCTGCGCTGCATCTCCCTGCACTCCTGTCTGCTCTCCTTTGTCCTCTGTGTCCCACTTATTCTTAGCTAACTTCTTTCTCTGTATCTGTTCCTAGACTTCATGGTTCCACCACCAAGTCTCCTTAACTTTTCTCCTTCCTACCAACTACCCTCCTACCTGTCTCCCTGATCACATTAGCTATAGCTGTCCAATCATCAAGTAGAACCTCCTGGCCACCAAGAGTCTGTCTCAGTTCCTCCCTGAAAACCTCAAAGCACTCTTATTTTTTCAGTTCCCACCACTTGGTCCTCTGCTCTTTGTTCTCGTCAACTTCCTAACCATCAGTTTCATCCTACAGACCACCATCCTGTGCTGTCTAGCTACACCCACCACTACTTCACAGTCACTAATCTCCTTCAGATCACGTCTACATCAGATGTAGTCCACCTGGTTGCTTCTACCTCCTCTCTTATAAGTCCCCTTATGTTCCTGCCTCTTCTGGAAGAAAGTATTAACAGCAGCCATTTCCATCCTTTTTACAAACTCTACCACCATCTGTCCTTCTTCATTCCTGGATACCAAACCTGCCCATCACTTCCTCATCACCAACATGTCCGTTAGAGTCTGAACCAATCACAGGATACCCTGCATCAGATCATCTAGTTCACTCCAGGATTTCTTCTTCTCTTCTAACTCATATCCTACCTGTGGGCCATAACCACTAACAATATTGATCATTATTCCTTCCATTTCAAGCTTCAGACTCATCAGCCTATCTGAAAACCTTTTCACTTCCAGAACATTCCTAGTAAATTCCTCCTTCCAGATAACTTCTACTGCATTTCTCCTTCCATCCACCCCATGGTAGAACAACATGAATCCTTCTCCTAAGCTTCTAGCCTTGCTACGTTTCCATCTGGTCTCCTGAACACATAGAATATCCACCTTCCTTCTCTGCATCGTGTCCACCAGCTCTCTAGCTTTACCTGTCATAGTCCCAACATCCAAACTCACTACTATAAATCCCCTTCTGCCTACCAACACGCCTTCCTCCTTTAACCAACAAAAGTCCAGTTTCCACCCTGTGGTCAACAGCACCGGTGGGCATTGTTAACCCGGGCCTGGACTGATCCGGTATGGACTTCATGTTTGTGATGATGAAATGACTCGAGAAGAAATTTATCCAGATTCCTAGAAAGAAGAGCTGCTCCATCCAAAGTGGGATTGATGCCGTCTCTCCGGATCAGACCAGGTTTTCCCCAAAAAGTTTTCCAATTATCAATGTAGCCCACGTTGTTAGCTGGACACCACTCAGACAAACATCCATGAAATGACAGCATGCGGCTAAACATGTCGTCAGTGGTCCGATCGGGCAGTGGACCAGAAAAGATTACAGAGTCCGACATCTTTTTAGCAAACTTACACACCGAAGCAACACTCATTTTAGTGACCTCCGATTGGCGTAACCGGGTGTTATTACCGCCAGCGTGAATAACAATCTGACTGTATTTACGCTTATCCATAGCCAGCAGTTTCAGGTGGGATTTTATGTCGCCTGTTCTGGCCCCTGGAAAACATGTGACTATGGTCGATGGTGTCTCTAAAGCCACGTTTCGGACTATGGAACTGCTAATTACCAGAGTCTGTTCCTCAGTGGGTCACTGAGTGGGGGAAATCTGTTAGAAACATGGAAAGGTTTGTGGTTCCCTTTGGGTTGGGAACTATGCTTTCTTCGTATCGTCACCCAGTCGGCCTGAGATCCCTGCTGCCTGGGTTCTGTTGGAGGACTGCTAGGTGGTTCTATCGTTGTTGGTTCCGCACTGGCTAATGGGCCTCGACTATTTACTGGATTCTCAACAGTGCGGAGCCGGGCCTCTAACTCTAAAATCCTCGCCACTTACCATTATCACTAAAGGAGGCGGGGGAGTAACTAAACATCTGACACAGAACAGGAGAGGGGAGCGACAGAGGGAGAAAGAGACAGAAGAGATGTAGCCATAGCTGCTATGAAGCTAAGCTAACGAGCTAGCGAGATCTTAGCACACCGAGAACAACCGTGTGAAACACAAAGGGTTCCCAAAACATGAAGTACACCGACTGGAAATAAGTGTAGTAGTGTTTCGGTGTGTAGTGTGTAGTGTGTTAAAATAACTTAGAAAGACCTCAACAAAGAAAAAAATAGATAAATCAAAGAGCATCTGAGCACCAAACACCAAGCAGCTCTAAGGAGCTCAGCTGTGACAACAGGAAGTGACGTGGTTAGGGTTGGTATCCTAGCTGATGTTGGTTGGTGTCCTAGCTGATGTTGGTTGGTATCCTAGCTAATGTTGGTTGGTGTCCTAGCTAATGTTGGTTGGTATCCTAGCTAATGTTGGTTGGTATCCTAGCTAATGTTGGTTGGTGTCCTAGCTGATGTTGGTTGGTGTCCTAGCTGGTGTTGGTTGGTGTCCTAGCTGATGTTGGTTGGTGTCCTAGCTGATTTTGGTTGGTATCCTAGCTAATGTTGGTTGGTGTCCTAGCTGATGTTGGTTGGTGTCCTAGCTAATATTGGTTGGTGTCCTAGCTGATGTTGGTTGTTGTCCTAGCTGATGTTGGTTGGTGTCCTAGCTGATGTTGGTTGTTATCCTAGCTAATGTTGGTTGTTATCCTAGCTAATGTTGGTTGGTGTCCTAGCTAATGTTGGTTGGTGTCCTAGCTGATGTTGGTTGGTGTCCTAGCTAATGTTGGTTGGTATCTTAGCTGATGTTGGTTGGTGTCCTAGCTGATGTTAGTTGGTACACTAGCTGATGTTGGTTGGTATCCTAGCTGATGTTGGTTGGTGTCCTAACTGGTGTTGGTTGGTATCCTAGCTGATGTTGGTTGGTACACTAGCTGATGTTGGTTGGTATCCTAGCTAATGTTGGTTGGTGTCCTAGCTAATGTTGGTTGGTATCCTAGCTGATGTTGGTTGGTGTCCTAGCTGATGTTGGTTGGTGTCCTAGCTGATGTTGGTTGGTGTCCTAGCTGATGTTGGTTGGTGTCCTAGCTGATGTTGGTTGGTATCCTAGCTAATGTTGGTTGGTGTCCTAGCTGATGTTGGTTGGTGTCCTAGCTGATGTTGGTTGGTGTCCTAGCTGATGTTGGTTGGTGTCCTAGCTGATGTTGGTTGGTGTCCTAGCTGATGTTGGTTGGTATCCTAGCTAATGTTGGTTGGTATCCTAGCTGATGTTGGTTGGTGTCCTAGCTAATGTTGGTTGGTGTCCTAGCTGATGTTGGTTGGTGTCCTAGCTGATGTTGGTTGGTATCTTAGCTGATGTTGGTTGGTGTCCTAGCTGATGTTGGTTGGTATCCTAGCTGATGTTGGTTGGTATCCTAGCTGATGTTGGTTGGTGTCCTAGCTGATGTTGGTTGGTATCCTAGCTGATGTTGGTTGGTATCCTAGCTGATGTTGGTTGGTATCCTAGCTAATGTTGGTTGGTGTCCTAGCTGATGTTGGTGTTCTTATTGGTTGGTATCTTAGCTGATGTTGGTTGGTGTCTAGCTGAGTTGGTTGGTGTCCTAGCTGATGGTTGGTGTCCTAGCTGATGTTGGTTGGTGTCCTAGCTGATGTTGGTTGGTGTCCTAGTGATGTTGGTTGGTGTCTAGTGATGTTGGTGGTGTCCTAGCTGATGTTGGTTGGTATCCTAGCTGATGTTGGTTTGTTATCTAGCTGATGTTGGTTGGTGTCCTAGTGATGTTGTTGGTGTCCCTGATGTTGGTTGGTGTCCTAGCTGATGTTGGTTGGTGTCCTAGCTGATGTTGGTTGGTGTCCTAGCTGTGTTGGTTGGTGTCCTAGCTGATGTTGGTTGGTGTCCTAGCTGATGTTGGTTGGTGTCCTAGCTGATGTTGGTTGGTGTCCTAGCTGATGTTGGTTGGTGTCCTAGCTGATGTTGGTTGGTGTCCTAGCTGATGTTGGTTGGTGTCCTAGCTGATGTTGGTTGGTGTCCTAGCTGATGTTGGTTGGTGTCCTAGCTGATGTTGGTTGGTGTCCTAGCTGATGTTGGTTGGTGTCCTAGCTGATGTTGGTTGGTGTCCTAGCTGATGTTGGTTGGTATACTAGCTGATGTTGGTTGGTATCCTAGCTAATGTTGGTTGGTGTCCTAGCTGATGTTGGTTGGTGTCCTAGCTGATGTTGGTTGGTGTCCTAGCTGATGTTGGTTGGTGTCCTAGCTGATGTTGGTTGGTGTCCTAGCTAATGTTGGTTGGTGTCCTAGCTGATGTTGGTTGGTGTCCTAGCTGATGTTGGTTGGTGTCCTAGCTGATGTTGGTTGGTGTCCTAGCTGATGTTGGTTGGTGTCCTAGCTGATGTTGGTTGGTGTCCTAGCTGATGTTGGTTGGTGTCCTAGCTGATGTTGGTTGGTGTCCTAGCTGATGTTGGTTGGTGTCCTAGCTGATGTTGGTTGGTGTCCTAGCTGATGTTGGTTGGTGTCCTAGCTGATGTTGGTTGGTGTCCTAGCTGATGTTAGTTGGTGTCCTAGCTGATGTTGGTTGGTGTCCTAGCTGATGTTGGTTGGTGTCCTAGCTGATGTTGGTTGGTGTCCTAGCTGATGTTGGTTGGTGTCCTAGCTGATGTTGGGTTGTTCCCTTTTTTTTATTCTACTATGTTGGTTGGTGTCCTAGCTGATGTTGGTTGGTGTCCTAGCTGATGTTGGTTGGTGTCCTAGTATGTTGGTTGGTGTCTAGCTGATGTTGGTTGGTGTCCTAGCTGATGTTGGTTGGTGTCCTAGCTGATGTTGGTTGGTGTCCTAGCTGATGTTGGTTGGTGTCCTAGCTGATGTTGGTTGGTGTCCTAGCTAATGTTGGTTGGTGTCCTAGCTGATGTTAGTTGGTGTCCTAGCTAATGTTGGTTGGTGTCCTAGCTGATGTTGGTTGGTGTCCTAGCTGATGTTGGTTGGTGTCCTAGCTGATGTTGGTTGGTGTCCTAGCTGATGTTGGTTGGTGTCATAGCTATGTTGGTTGGGTCCTAGCTGATGTTGGTTGGTGTCCTAGCTAATGTTGGTTGTGTCCTAGTGATGTTGGTTGGGTCCTAGCTAATGTTGGTTGGTGTCCTAGCTGATGTTGGTTGTGTCTAGCTGATGTTGGTTGGTGTCCTAGCTATGTTGGTTGGTGTCCTAGCTGATGTTGGTTGGTGTCTAGCTGATGTTGGTTGGTGTTCTAGCTGATGTTGGTTGGTGTCCTAGCTGATGTTGGTTGGTGTCCTAGCTGATGTTGGTTGGTGTCCTAGCTGATGTTGGTTGGTGTCCTAGCTGATGTTGGTTGGTGTCCTAGCTGATGTTGGTTGGTGTCCTAGCTGATGTTGGTTGGTGTCCTAGCTGATGTTAGTTGGTGTCCTAGCTAATGTTGGTTGGTGTCCTAGCTGATGTTGGTTGGTGTCCTAGCTGATGTTGGTTGGTATCCTAGCTGATGTTGGTTGGTGT
>JAPXFQ010001610.1:0-5000 GCA_028564705.1 Apricaphanius iberus
CTGTTTACCTGTGTGAGCATTTACCTGTGTGAGCATTTACCTGTGTGACCGTTTACCTGTGTGACTGTTTACCTGTGTGACTGTTTACCTGTGTGAGCATTTACCTGTGTGACCATTTACCTGTGTGACTGTTTACCTGTGTGACTTGTGAACTTTACCTGTGTGACTGTTTACCTGTGTGACTGTTTACCTGTGTGACTGTTTACCTGTGTGAGCGTTTACCTGTGTGACCGTTTACCTGTGTGACCGTTTACCTGTGTGACTGTTTACCTGTGTGACTGTTTACCTGTGTGACTGTTTACCTGTGTGACTGTTTACCTGTGTGAGCATTTACCTGTGTGAGCATTTACCTGTGTGACTGTTTACTGTGTGACTGTTTACCTGTGTGACTGTTTCCTGTGTGAGCATTTACCTGTGTGACGTTTACCTGTGTGACCGTTTACCTGTGTGATGTTTACCTGTGTGACCGTTTACCTGTGTGACCGTTTACCTGTGTGACTGTTTACCTGTGTGACTGTTTACCTGTGTGACTGTTTACCTGTGTGACTGTTTACCTGTGTGACCGTTTACCTGTGTGACTGTTTACCTGTGTGACCGTTTACCTGTGTGACCGTTTACCTGTGTGACTGTTTACCTGTGTGACCGTTTACCTGTGTGAGCATTTACCTGTGTGACCGTTTACCTGTGTGAGCATTTACCTGTGTGAGCATTTACCTGTGTGACCGTTTACCTGTGTGACCGTTTACCTGTGTGACTGTTTACCTGTGTGACCGTTTACCTGTGTGACCGTTTACCTGTGTGACTGTTTACCTGTGTGACCGTTTACCTGTGTGAGCGTTTACCTGTGTGACCGTTTACCTGTGTGACTGTTTACCTGTGTGACTGTTTACCTGTGTGACTGTTTACCTGTGTGACTGTTTACCTGTGTGACCGTTTACCTGTGTGACCGTTTACCTGTGTGACTGTTTACCTGTGGACGTTTTGTGTGACTTTACTGTGTGACGTTACCTGTGTGAGCATTTACCTGTGTGAGCATTTACCTGTGTGACCGTTTCCTGTGTGACCGTTTACTGTGTGACCGTTACCTGTGTGACCGTTTACCTGTGTGAGCATTTACTGTGTGACCGTTTACCTGTGTGAGCGTTTACCTGTGTGACTGTTTACCTGTGTGACTGTTTACCTGTGTGACTGTTTACCTGTGTGACCGTTTACCTGTGTGACCGTTTACCTGTGTGACTGTTTACCTGTGTGACTGTTTACCTGTGTGACTGTTTACCTGTGTGAGCATTTACCTGTGTGAGCATTTACCTGTGTGACTGTTTACCTGTGTGACTGTTTACCTGTGTGACCGTTTACCTGTGTGACCGTTTACCTGTGTGACCGTTTACCTGTGTGAGCATTTACCTGTGTGACCGTTTACCTGTGTGAGCGTTTACCTGTGTGACTGTTTACCTGTGTGACTGTTTACCTGTGTGACCGTTTACCTGTGTGACCGTTTACCTGTGTGACCGTTTACCTGTGCTTACCTGTTTCAGTCTTATGACTACATGAGGGACTACCACCACAATGTCGGGCCCCCGGCTCCCTGGCAGACTCTGGTACGCTTCGCTGCTTCTGATTGGATCAGCCATGTTAGCATGCTTAGCTAGCTCACCTGACAGGTAGACCCTGGAGGCGGGGCCTGATTGCTGCTGATCCCACATTTAAAGCTGCTATACTGAATGTCCAAAACAAGCTAGCTTAAACAGCTTTGTGCTAAAGCTTGCAGGTTAGAATCAAAGTATCACTGAGAGAAATATATTAGGAACCGTTCCTAAATGAAAATATTTTTGTTTTTTGAGAATCCCAGACCAGAAGTGACGTAGCAGATGGAGTCCTGTCTCCTCCACCCGTAGAAAATTATGGATTTTAATGCCAACTTTGACACAGAATAAATGTTAAACATTTCCAGCTACAGATATGATGGAGCATAATAATCCAGCAATGATCCTACTGGCCCAGATAATACAGCAGGGTAGCAATGCTAGCTGATGCTAGCGCTGTTAGCCTCGGTGCTACCAGTTAGCCTCCCGTCTGCGTAGAGCTGAGCTTCTGATCCATCCGCTCGGTTCTGCACATTGGTCAGAGTTTATACAGAAGCAAGTATCAGACTGTGACATCACTGTGATTTTAATCCTCTGGTCTGAAGGGGGCGCCACAAGCAACCAAAGCAGAAGTTAAGGCCAGTTTAGCTGCATAAAATGCAGCCAGCCTGTTTGGTTTTCTTCAGAAACCTGTGGGCTTCATGTCCTCACAGCAGACTGGCTGATATAACCTTTAACCTGTATTTCTATATCATCTAAACCATGTGTGGTTATATGTATATTCTTTTTTTTCTTTACATGTCAAAATGACTGCTTATGAATATTCTCATATTCCAGACACAATGCAGCAGAACAAGTTAAACATTAAACCATTTAAAGAACATTTATTCTACAAGATGCACTTTAAAATATTGGATTCTTTTTTCAAAATAATGCAAAATTTTAAATAAAATAAAAGCTAAATATAATGAATTAATCTTCTTTGTTGGTTACTTATTGATATAGTTAATATCACACAAAAAAGAAACCTGCATGTTTTTTAATTAAAATGCTCCAGCAGGTTTCTTTTCTTTTAAATAATAAAAACAAGGTTAAACTTTTAATGTCTAGTGTGAAGAAAAACACCTGGTACAAAGTATGTACATACAGGTAGGTACACCTTGATGACATCATCAACATCTTTTATAAGCCCACTACTACCTGACAGGAAATATAATAATTTATCATTTTTAATAAAAATGATCTCAGTCCAAAACTAGTGAACACGATAAACTTACAGCGAGGTTAGATAGAAACTGGAAATGCAGCGTAAGATTATGAAACGTTTTACTTAAATATTTGCTGTTATACATAGTAAATTTGAAACATTTCATATGGTAATTTTTCTACATTTTATATTCATATTATAAAATGATTTAATCTGCGCTTTAAAACTCATAAAACAATAAAGTGATTCTCAGCCAATCACACGTTACGATTGGTCCCTCTGGTTGTCTGACTCCTCCCATCAAACGCAGTGGGCGGAGCCAGACGTGATTGGCTGACCCTCCTGTTTGTGTCGGCAGGCGGCGTATCCCAGCGTGGATCAGCAGGCCCCCCACCACCCCCCCTACTACCACCCCCCGCCCCCCCCACACCAGCCCTTCCACCACCACCACCACCCCTCCCTGCCGCCACACGAAGCTCCGCCCCCTCGCTTCAGAGACAAGCAGCGCCTGTCGCAGCACCGCGCCTTCGCCTCCAGTCCGGTAAGTCCCGCCCCTTCCCTGTCGGCTGATTGGTGGGGCGTTAGGAACGCCGTCAGCGCTTCACTTCCTGTTTTCTGCCCTGCAGCACGACTACGACATGCGGGTGGACGACTTCCTGCGGCGGACCCAGGCGGTGGTGAGCAGCCGGCGTGAACGCGAGCGTCAGCGTGAGCGCGAGCGCGGCGCTCCTCGCCGTGAGCGCGAGCGAGAGCGACCGAGGGAGAGAGAGAGGGACAGAGAGAGGGACAAGGAGAGGGGGCGGTACCGCAGGTGATCACATGGGGCTTTTATTTTGGCGGGTTTCATTTTCCAATTATGTCTAAATATCAGCTACAGGATGACATCATTACTGTTCACGCCTGTCTCCTCAATAAAATTTCTTTGGTCCAAACTTTTAATTTGATGGTCTGTAAAACTTTGTTTCCCAGAATGCTCTGCCTGTCATGAGGGGCGGGGCCTCTGAGGGGTCACATGACAGAAAGGCTGTGATGTTTTTATTGTGAAAGCTTTGTTTCCTGTTGGCTCCTTCATATTAAAAGTCTTTGTTAAAGTTCAGACTCAGTGTTGTCAATTCCTTTAGGGTGTTTTCCTGCTTCTGATTGGCTCTCAGCCATCAGAGGGGCTGATTGTGCCAGCAGGTTCTGGATGGGTTCTGCTAACTTCCTGCTGATGTCAGCAGAGTTTTATTGGACAGATCTGCTGTGCCGGGTCAGAACCGCCTCACTCAGTGTCTTACATCCAGCTGGAAATAGAATCATGGTGATAATGGACCTAATAGCTCATCCAGAACCAGAACATTTATGATCTCCATTTACATGTTGGATAATGAACATTTAAAGGGGGAAAACCGTAGATACTAGAGGACAGGAGGACAGCCAATCAGGGAGACAGGTGGGACGCTAGGTGGTGTCTACTTCTGTCAGTGTGTAAAACAGTTCCACTCCAGGAGAGCAGGGGGCGCTGACGTTTTCTGGGGGGATCTTCCTAACATTGCAGTGACGTCTCTGGTTAACTAGAGTTTATGTCCACATCAGAGAGAGTTCTGATTGGCTGCAAAGCTTTTTACTAGAAGCTCATAGAATCCTCCAGAAACTCATGGACACAAACTCAGCGTCTGATTGGTTGTTTCTCTGCAACTCCTGGTGCTCAGAATCACCTACAGACCATAATAGATAAATAATCCTTACATAATAAAGCATATAGTGGCCAAACGCTGCATTAACTGCTGATTACAGCGACTATAGCGCCCCCTGCTGGTGAAACCACCTGATGTTGGGCTGACCAATCAGAGAGCAGATACGTAGATGCTGGGCTTTACTCCGTCTGTGGTTGGGTAATGGCGTTAAATCCATCGTCGCTGCTCACTGTGGTGATGATGCTGTGGTTGCATCACTTCCTGTAGGGGGAGGGGCCAGGCTGTCAGTAGCTCCACTAACTTGGGAACTGGTTTTCTACCAGTGTTGGCTAAAGTAAGAGAAGTCCAGTTGGGTTATAGTAGTGGGAAAATCATTTCTAGATTAGTTCTGTTTATGGTTATTAATTATTAGTAAAAGTATCGGGTGTATATAACAATGTTTGGGACTTAGAGACAGGTTGGAGGAGATTTATCGTACCGACTGTGGCTCAGCTGAAGGACGCTGCTATCATTGTTATGTCTGTAGTTTACACT
>JAPXFQ010001610.1:10000-71467 GCA_028564705.1 Apricaphanius iberus
GCATTTATTTGAAATGAAAAGAAAAGGAAAAGTTCAAAAAGACCTTGTAAGTGAGTTCAACTGCCACGTAACGGAAAAGTATAGAGATCACATAATGGTCTATACAGATGGAGCCAAGGAACCTGAGACCTGGGGTAGTTGTACCAGCAAAAGGAATTGGGGTAAATAGGAGAACTTTGAATAAGTTAGGGGTGTACACAGTAGAGATGATGGCAGGGCTGGTGGCTGTAAAATGGTGGAAGAAACTAGACATGAAAAGGTAATTATATGTTCAGATTCATCATCAGTGTTGATAAGCTTGGAATCATTAAGCTCCAAAAGCCGCCAAGATATATTAAATCAAGTGCTTCAGTCAGTAACCAAAATAGTGAATAGTGGAGGGCAGCTTAAATTTATGTGGGTTCCAGCACATGTAGGTTTGAGAGGGAATGAGAGGAAAGAAAGAATAGAGATGGAATTAAATACAAGTAAGGCAGAAGTTAAGAGTGTAATCTGGGAGAAAGTAAACCTAATGACGCCATGACATTGAGAAACACCCCCTGGTTCTACAGAACCCAGAAAGTTCTTCTGAAGGGAAATCTTTCTTGTGAGGCTTTTATTTTTGAAAGGCCCGGAAGCGCCTGATTCCAGCAGCTTCCTGTCTACGTCATCCTGAAGCCAACGGGAGGAGGACCCGGAGCAGAACCGAGCCGAACCTAACCGAGCATGGCAGACGAGGCCACGCGCAGAGCCGTGGCGCAGATCCCGCTGCTGAAGACGCACGCGGGCCCGCGGGAGCGCGCGCTGTGGCCGCAGCGTCTGAAGGAGGAGTACCAGGTTCTGATCCGGTCCGTGGAGCAGAACAAGGCGGCCGACAACGACTGGTTCCGACTGGAGTCCAACGCGGACGGGACGCGCTGGACCGGAACCTGCTGGTACGTCCACGAGCTGCTGCGCTACGAGTTCCGCGTGGAGTTCGACATCCCGGTGACGTACCCGGAAACGGCTCCGGAAGTGTCGGTACCGGAGCTGGACGGGAAGACCGCCAAGATGTTCCGCGGCGGGAAGATCTGTCTGACGGAACACTTCGCTCCGCTGTGGGCGCGCAACGTGCCGCGCTTCGGGATCGCGCACCTCATGGCGCTCGGGCTCGCGCCTTGGCTGGCGGTGGAGATCCCGGACCTGATCAGCAAAGGTCACGTGGTCCACAAGGAGAAGCCCCGTGACGTCACCGAGTGACGTCAGAGGCGGACGGCAGCATGGTTCTGTTTCTGTGATGTTCTACTGTACAGGAAGACCAATAAAGTTCTGGTTCTGAGTTACTGTCTGGTTCTGTAATTAAAAACTGGGCCGGTTCTGAAGGACTGCAGGTTCTACTGGATCCTCTGTGGGTTCTGTTGGTTCCTCTGGGTTCTACTGGATCCTCTGTGGGTTCTGTTGGTTCCTCTGGGTTCTACTGGTTCCTCTGGGTTCTACTGGTTCCTCTGGGTTCTGCTGGTTCCTCTGGGTTCTACTGGATCCTCTGTGGGTTCTGCTGGTTCCTCTGGGTTCTGCTGGTTCTTCTGGGTTCTACTGGATCCTCTGGGGTTCTAGAGCTCATATCCAGTCTTTAATGGATCTCCACTTTTGACATTTTAATTTTCACATAACAGAAATTCTTATATTTGGTCCAAATTGTTGGTTTTGTTCCCCATATTAGAATCTTTCTGTTCTGACTCCATATCTGAAGAACCGCATGAGGAACCTGGTAGAACCGCTAGAAGATGTTCTACCGGGTTAACGGGTTTAACCAGTGGGTCAGAATAACTTGTTCCAGATTAATTAATGTTCCTTCTCTGCTACGGTTCTGAATAAATAAAGTTCTGCTTCTCTGAGCTTATCGTCTATATTTCATATTATTAATAATGTGGCGGTTCTGTTTAAACTGGTTCTGTGGACCGATCTTTGATCAGCCATGTTGTTTTATTAATAAAGTTCTGACTGATCCAAAACACCCCAGTTCTTTAATCCGCTCTCAGGTTCTGGTTCTGTCATGTTCTGATCCAACCCATCTCTACTAGTCGGTTCTGTTTGGACCCGACCACACACACAATCCTGGTTCTGAACTTCAGATTGACTCGGGTTCTGGGCCATGAAACGGACCAGAACTCTGGGCTTTTATTTTGGCGAGGTTCCGTTTCTACACAGCCTGAGGCTCTTCCTGATTGGTCCAACAGCAGCTCATATTTACAGAGTCACCAGCAGGAGGCGCCGTCTCAGTCAGAAACAGTTGAAAACTTTATTCACAAAGTGTTTAACATACATGATGGAATAAAAAGTTGTAGCCCCGCCCCCTCTCAGTAAACCTGAACAAGCCCCGCCCACTCCGCTATAGGCCACACCCCGTTTTCCATCACGTTGCTAGGCGACGTCTTCCAGTCCCAGCTCCTCACCGGGATGCTCCAGGTGGCGCCGTAGTTCGCCATCACGTAGTCCAGCGTTTCACATGGAACGCGAACTTTGACCTCCAGAAGCTCCGCCCAGCACAGCGAGAATGAAGGGAAGACGTACCTGAAGAAGAAGAAACGTTCGTTGGCGTCAGAATAAAACAAGTTGTTTTAAAGATTTAACAAAGAAAACATGGAAACTGGATAATTAAAGAGAAAAAACAATATTTGTGATCGTCTGAATACGTCAGAATTAAACCCTCACCTCTGAAATATCATCATTATTTTCTAAATAGTTCATTTAAATCTCTAAAAATGCAGTTGGACAGCAGAAATAAATCTAACTATAAGACTGTTGTAGATATATGTTTCATATTAGGTCATATTTATGCTTTAGGGTCCAGTTAAATATGTCCTGCAGTGGCAGAGGATGTTTAGAAATGTTATTTAAATAGATTTAGCTTTTATTGATATTTATGCTGATAGAAAGGGGCCATTCATATGTGTTTAATGAGGATGGATTTATGTCAGTATGCAGACATATTTAATCAGACATGGACACAGGAACCTAATATATGTATAAAGTACAGCACAACTAGTCTAAAAAACACATTTCCCCAAAGTTACTCAAGTAACTAACTAGTTACTTCCCATCACTGGTATATATTATATAATACGCTTTGATTCTGTGGTTTCTGTCCTGAAGAATTAATAATGTTTAGAACCTGGTTTATCCTTATTCAATAAAACATAACGTTACACTTTGATGCACATTGATTGTCATATGGGATAAACACACACACACACACACACACACACACACACACACACACACACACACACACACACACACACACACACACACACACACACAGCTCACAAAAATTAAAGGAGCACTTTAAATAAACACATCAGATCTCAATAACAAGTTGGATATCCATACAAATAACGATGTCTTAGGAACAGAAGGATGGAAATAAACGTTTTCAGGGATGAATTGTGTAGACACCCTAAAATCAGAGTGAAATGAAGACTTGAAAGGCTAGTCCATTTTAAAAAAAACTTAATTTCTGCAACTCAAAATGCTTTTCAGTATCTACGATGGCCCCCACCAGCTTGTATGCATGCTTGACGTCGGTGCACGCTCCCAATAAGACGACGGATGGTGTTTGGTGGCATTTCCTCCCAGATCTGTGTGATGGTATCCCTGAGCTGTTGTACAGTCTGAGGAGCAACCTGGTGGCTCCTAATGGACCAGAACATAATGTCCCACAGATGTTCTATTGGGTTTAAGTCGGGGTCATGAAGACCAATCAATGGTTTCAGTTCCTTCATCCTCCAGGTTCTGCCTGCATACTCTGGCCACATGAGGCATTAGGAGGAAACCAGGACCTAATGCACCATCGTTGGGTCTGACAATGGGTTGAAGGATTTCATCTCCATACCTTATGGCAGTCAGAGCACCATAGGCAGTAGGTTTGTTCGTCCCTCCATGGATATGCCTCCCCAGACCATCACGCCTTGCACAAAGGAGCAGGTATCGGTCCTGCTGATGGTTGAGGACCTTCTACTGTCCAGCTCTCAGAGAATAACCACCAGTCTCTCTGTACTGTACATGTTCTGCAGATTATGCTGGGAGACACTTTAAACCTTCTTGCTGCAGCATGTGTGGATGTGTCATCCTGGAGAAGTTGGACAACCTGTGCTACTTCTGTAGGGTTAAGGAATCGCCTCATACTGCCAGTAGAGATAATTACTCAAGCCAAAACCAGCCAATAAAGATCCAGAGGGAGAAACTTGAAATGACCTCCACGTGTAAAACCAGTCCTGTTTTGAGGGTTTTCTAATTGTTGCCACTGTAGTGCACCTGTTGTTAAGTCCATGAACACCAATACAGCTGAAAGTGATTAACGATGCCCTCAGCTGCTTAACCAAGCAGAAAATTATCAGACAGGTTAAACTGATTTCATGCCAGGCCCAATAAAAAAGTGTTCTTTATTTTTTTAGGGCCACACTGAGGATGAAGAAAAAAGACTTTGCTGCTGAAAAGCTGCATTTTCTGACATATTATGATATTTCTGACCATGTGAAGCTGATGAACTAAAAAATTAAATATCTCCTTGTTTGTACAATTCCACAAAATGCTCCACAGCCTCATTTTTAAAACTCATCATCAAGCAGGGATCACACTCTGGGATTTCAGCTGTCAAGTAAACTTTCTTTCTCAGGAAAAGAATCGTGATGAAAAACAGAACACAAGCGTGTGATTGGCTGTTTCTGTGTCACATGATCCCCGACAAGTTAGAGATGATGGGACCAAAACCATCCCACAGGTTACATTATGACTTTATTGTAGTGCTGGAGAACAAACTACAGAGGAGCAATATCAGAGATGTGGTGTGGAATGACAAAGATATCAGGCGTTAAGCACAGGAAGGATTAGAGAGATGGAAGTGTGGATAGAGCAAATGAACTGAACACATTCTTCAGTAAGTTCAGTTCAGGAACAAGATCAGCATCGGCTGCATCAGGGCTCATTATTCAGATCGTTCTGAGTTTGGGGAGTTTAACCATTTGCTGCAGGAGCTGCTTATGGATGAGTTTAGCTTTCAGTGCTACTTCCGTCTGTCCTGCACCTAATTTTACGACTAATTTTACGCATCGGAGCTTCAATCTCCTACCAGGACACCAACTACAGGTTCTCTGTTCCTCTTTAGGAGCGCCTGACTTGTTATTTATGATTTTTTTAAACCTGCATTTGTTGAAAATGTTTTCACTGGACCTGCGCTTCATTCAAGACACGTGTGTAGTGACATCACTACAGTGAGACGCTCTGATTGGTTGCCGCACTGCGTTAACTGCGTTAACTGCGTTGGATCCGTCAAAAGTTCCGCTAGCTAAACTTCTGCGACGCTGCGTTGCCGTATGAAGTGAAGTTGATGGAGCCATCGTACACAATCACCGCAGACAGACTCGACCGTAGACTTTACGTGGAATATTGCTGTAACTGAGGCTGATATTTGGGGCGGTGTGAACGCAGCATAACTTCTACCTCCAGGTGGCGACCTGGAGCAGACAGGAAGAAGCAGCTCAACATGAAGAAGAACTTTTACTTGAACTTCCTGCCGCTCTTCGCCTGCGTTCCTCCGTTCCACACGATGTCTCCGTCTCTGTAGAAGAAGAAGATGTCCAGTTTGACGTCCTCACCCAGGAAAGACAGCTCCAAACTGTCCTCCACCTGCCCTTCAAAATAAAAGTCAACCAGATTATCCTGAAACAGAACCATGACTTTAAGACGGGTCAGAAGCAGAACCTTTCCAAACTTGTGTTTGAGCTTCAGCCCCGCCTCTTGGAACGCCGCCACCATGTCGGGCCTGTAGTCAGTGATGAAGACTCCGACGTCTACGTCCCGACTGTAGGAGATGACGCCGCACTGCCGGAACCATCCTGAAGGGGGCAGCACAGCCACACATGAGGCAGCTTCTATTCCCAGACAGAACCGTTCCGGATCAGAACCGCTGTTACCCAGACAGGTGCCGCTGCTGATCCAGAAGGGGACGTCCAGAGCCGCCAGGGTCCGAGCGGCGAGACTCAGCAGCTTCTTCACCTTCCTGCGAAACTCCACCGCTGCCGCCGACACGTCCTCAGGGTAGAGCTGCATCCACAGAGGAGGTCAGAGGTCACATGACCAACACCTGGCTTCACCTGAAAGAAAAACCAACCTGCAAAAAGCTGCGGGCGTCACGGTGACGGCACTCCAGGAACCGCGCCTGCCGCTGCTGCGCCATGAAGCTGGAAATGTTACGCGGGACGCGAACATCCAGACTGTCCACAACGGTGAGGATCAGCTCCGGCCTGCAGAGGGCAGCACAGGCCAACACATGACATCACAGATGACCTCACAGACACCGTCACATGACCTCACCCAGCAGGGCCTGACCTGTCGTAGGCGCCGGCATGGCGTCCGTAGTCCAGCAGCGTAAACGGAGCGAAGCTGCTGTCCATGTTGGCTTTCAGCCGCAGAGCGCCGTGCCACAGGAAGTTCCCGCTGCGCTCGTACAACAACACCACCTGGAGGCGAGGACAGGCGTCACTGCAGGATCCGTACCGTGAGCACTTATGCGCGCCAGGAACTACTTCTGGGGGGTAGTTTAGTTCTGTTTAGTTCTTCTCGAAACGGTACACGATGGATGGATTTGCGCTCTTTCGCCACCTGAAACATTTTCTGGAAAAGCTCACTTTATTATTTTTAATGAAACATGACATAAATAGTTAACGGTCTTTAATGTGTAGCTATTTTGGCCAATAAGGTAGCAGCTCTGTCTCATCCTGATATCAGCCAATTCTCTCGCTTATCTCTGCTCCTCTCAAGTAGTGAGACGGCTGTTACCGTAAAGTACCACATAAAAGCGCACTCCAAATGTTTGCGGCACACTTGACTACGGACAAACGGACGAAGGCTGGTCAATTTTTCAGCTCCATAAAATACGTAACAAATAAGAAAGTTAATTTATCAGCAAGTAAATATATCAGATTATCAAGATTGCCTATCTGTTAGTGTTTATTTGTAAAGTGTAAAATGGCCTTAATCTGTAAATATGAATGTGACAACAGGTACTACAGTACAGAACCAGAACCAGAGGGAACAACACCTGGACCCACCTGGATGATGTAACCATGGAGACGGAACAGGAAGTGCAGCGGGATCTCCTCCCCTGATAGGGTGTCCAGACCGGCCAATCGCGGGTCACGACCTCTGACTTCCAACAGCTCGAAGCCCTTCTGCTCAGCAGCCAATAGGAAGCCAGGCTGTGGACAGAAACAAACCTGTTAAAGAGACGGCGCGTCCTGCAGCTTGGTGGGAGGAGCCTGAAGGAGGCGGAACACTCACGCTGAGCTTCCATTGGCTGGCCAGCAGGGCGAAGGATGTGATTGGCCGGCCGGTACACAGGAAGCTGCAGTGCGGCTCACGTATCATCCGCTCATGCTGCCGCAATGCATCCTGGGAGAACAGCGAGAGCGCTGCGGTGTCGGCGAGGAACAGCGGCAGCCGAAAGAACTGGGCAAGCGCCAGGAACTTCTTCAGGGTCAGCTGGAGAGAGCAGAACCCGGTCAGAACCAGGGGGCGGGGCTAGGACAGGATGGCTGCTGGTTCTGACTCACCCATTGGACGTGGCTGGAGGTCACATGACCTGCAGGGTTCAGGAGGACCAAACCAGTTTGCTACAAAACAGACAGAACGGTTAATCTGGGTCCAGAATGGTACCGGACTAACCCTGGGCCCGTCTGATTATACGGGACCAGAACATCGGATCCGTCAAACACTCGATCCAATGACCACTGGCTATGAGAACAACTGGTTGACCCAATCATAGACATTGTATACGTAGACGCCTCATGGACTGACGCTGCCTACTGAAGCTGACGTATCAGCGCGGCCGCCATCTTGGATAGGTCCCCGTTCCCCCCCAGTCAGTTTAGTTCTAGTGAGGAAGGTGTAAAGCCAACAAAAAAAACATATTATGCTTTTTAACAGACATATGTAATGGCATATTAATAAAAATACAAAGGATTGAATTCTATGTTTTAATAAAAAACAAGTTTGATTGTTAATTTGAATTTATTTCACTCTTCCTAACTCAACTTACCGAACCAAAACCTTAAAAAAAGGCTTTTTTGCACAGCTTCTTTTTATGTGCTGGTAATCTGTAACTCCACAGAAGTTAATTTGGTAATGTACTACACACTTACTTTCTGAAATACAGAGATAATAAATGACAAATATGAAGCAATGATCGACAATCCTGAATTGGGTTTCTGCAATGAGCTCCCAGAGTAAAAGATAAAAACACGTATTCGGAACCAAACTCATCTCCAACCAAATAATTGGTGAAGGATTTTCTGTAAAGTTTAGACGAATCAAACGTTCTGCTGCTCTGATCACCTTCACCGTTCCCTCTGAAGGAAACATCAGCTGGTTTAAACATGAAGCAGGAAGTAGATCGGAGGAGGATGAAGGCGCAGGAAGTGGGATCGACTTCACGCCACATGGACAGTTTGTCCCCAGAAATGTTAGCGATAGTTATAAAGAAATAAACAAAGGATATAGTTCCTGCTGATAACCAACGGAGCTGATAACTAGTGGATCTGATAACTAGTAGATCTGATAACTAGTGGATCTGATAACCAGTAGATCTGATAACTAGTAGATCTGATAACTAGTGGATCTGATAACCAGTAGATCTAATAACTAGTGGATCTGATAACTAGTGGAGCTGATAACTAGTAGATCTGATAACCAGTAGATCTGATAACTAGTGGAGCTGATAACTAGTAGATCTGATAACCAGTAGATCTGATAACTAGTGGAGCTGATAACCAGTAGATCTGATAACTAGTGGAGCTGATAACTAGTGGAGCTGATAACCAGTAGATCTGATAACTAGTGGAGCTGATAACTAGTGGAGCTGATAACTAGTAGATCTGATAACTAGTGGAGCTGATAACTAGTAGATCTGATAACCAGTAGATCTGATAACTAGTGGAGCTGATAACTAGTGGAGCTGATAACTAGTAGATCTGATAACTAGTGGAGCTGATAACTAGTAGATCTGATAACCAGTAGATCTGATAACCAGTAGATCTGATAACTAGTGGAGCTGATAACCAGTAGATCTGATAACTAGTGGAGCTGATAACTAGTGGAGCTGATAACTAGTGGAGCTGATAACTAGTAGATCTGATAACCAGTAGATCTGATAACTAGTAGATCTGATAACCAGTAGATCTGATAACTAGTGGAGCTGATAACCAGTAGATCTGATAACTAGTGGAGCTGATAACCAGTAGATCTGATAACTAGTGGAGCTGATAACTAGTGGAGCTGATAACTAGTGGAGCTGATAACTAGTAGATCTGATAACTAGTGGAGCTGATAACTAGTAGATCTGATAACCAGTAGATCTGATAACTAGTGGAGCTGATAACCAGTAGATCTGATAACTAGTGGAGCTGATAACTAGTGGAGCTGATAACTAGTGGAGCTGATAACTAGTGGAGCTGATTACTAATGCAGCTGATAACTAGTAGATCTGATAACCAGTAGATCTGATAACTAGTGGAGCTGATAACTAGTGGAGCTGATTACTAATGCAGCTGATAACCAGTAGATCTGATAACCAGTAGATCTGATAACTAGTGGAGCTGATAACTAGTGGAGCTGATAACTAGTGGAGCTGATAACTAGTGGAGCTGATAACTAGTGGAGCTGATAACTAGTGGAGCTGATTACTAATGCAGCTGATAACCAGTAGATCCGACCAGAAGCTCCTACATCCAGCAGAACCTGTAATGATGGACCAGCAGTTGTTCTGGTTCTGCTTCTTTTCAGTGTGATAATGTCTGGTTTTGGATCTTTAGTCTCTGACTGAATGTGTTTCAGAACCGGGTCAGAAGCAGGTCCAGCTGTTCGGCACCATGTGACACAACTGAGATATGCCGAACCTGAACGCAAACGTTTTACCTGGATGGAGAGCACCTCCCCTCACCTGGCTGACGTAGTTGCGGTAGTAGTAGAGCTGGAAGAGCAGGAACGCGCAGCTGCTCGCGAGCAGCAGCACGAGCACGAGCGTCCGGTTCACGCGAGGCATCCGGTACCGAGCGGTTCATGACGTCAGAACCGAGCTACCCAAACGAGGCTGCAGCGAGAAACAACGCAAACCTACCGCCGCCATCTTTAAAGGGAAGCAGAGAAGAAGCTCCGCCCATTTCCTCTCATCCCTTCACAGTAAAAGTCCTGATATCCTGTTGGTCAGAAATCAAACCAGTTTTCTTTTTTTATCGTCATTATTCAGAGTTAGAATCAAATGTTCTGAGAATGGAACTCTTCTTTATAAACGATAATCTGTCATAGATAAGAGGGCAGGCTGGGCCATGAAGGCCAGCTAACCTCAGAGATCCTGATGGTGTCATCATAATCCATAAGAGGTCAGAAGGTCCTCACGTTTCATGTAGAACATGACTGGTTTCCGTCTGAGCTTCTCCAGAACATGTTCTACATCCAGTGGGCCTGATATCAGGGAGAAGAGCAGAGATGTTCTTGCTTCAGAACAATCCTTCAGTTTTATCAGCAGAAGATCCAGTTGGAGTCAGAACCAAGAGATGGAGAGATCCATTCTGACCCAGATTACTGATGGAAGTCTCAGTTTTATGATATGAAGGAACCACAGAGTCTGATCTATGATGATGATTATAGATCCATTATTGATCCTCAGCATCTAGACTCTCTATATCTGGACTAACCAAAGGTTCCAACCCGGGTTTGCTCTCATCTAAAAGTTTGCTGTAATTTAAAGACTCAGAAATGAACATTATTCCCACCCAACGTGAACACTAGTCAGGTTCTATTAAAGTTCGGACCCAGGTCCATTTAGTGACGGCCCGGTCCTCACAGGTACAGAAACCCCCTCCCTCACAGACAGAAACAAGATGGCGGAGCACAGCCGCAGCTCCACTACACGGTGGATCCAATAGAACTCCTCTGGACTCTTTTTAACTCCGCTCAGCCCGTCCGAACCGGATTCATGAGGTCTGCAGGCCGTCTCTGACGGCCCGTCCTCCGGCTGGTTCTGTCTGTCCGCCTTCTGGAGCCCCGTCGCCGGCCAGGTAGGAGCTGTTAGCCTAGCTGCTAGCTAGCCTCTTGTTTTGGTTCCGTACCGGTGTTTGGAATGGAGGCGAGGACGGTCCGGGACCGGTTCTGGTCCAGCGAATTCTACAGTCAGGATCTGGGCAGTAATACAGAGAAAGGGCTCAGATATGTCCGCGTTTGTTCCGGACATAAAGACAGAAAGAGTCGATGTGATGCTAGCAGGAGCTAAAGCTACATGCTACTTCTGTACAGTTCTAGTACTGCTGTGATACTGTTATAGTACTGCTGAAGTATCGTAGTACTGCTGTAGTATCGTAGTACTGCTATAGTACCACAGTACTGCTGCAGTATCATAGTACTACTGTGGTACTGTTATAGTACTGCTGTAGTACTGTTATAGTACAGCTGTAGTATGACAGTACTACTGCTGTGGTACTGTTTTAGTACTGCTGTAGTATCGTAGTACTGCTATATTACCACAGTATGTTGCAGTATCATAGTACTACTGTGGTACTGTTATAGTACTGCTGTGATACTGTTATAGTACTGCTGAAGTATCGTAGTACTGCTATAGTACCACAGTACTGCTGTAGTATCATAGTACTGCTGTAGTATTGTAGTACTGCTGTAGTATGACAGTACTGCTGTGATACTGTTTTAGTACGACTGTGGTACTGTTATAGTACTGCTGTGGTACTGTTATAGTACTGCTGTAGTACCACAGTAGGACTGTAGTACCACAGTACGACTGTGGTACTACAGTCGTACTGTGGCAAGGCAAGTTTATTTGAGCACAATTCACACACAAGGCAATTCAAAGTGCTTCACAGTTGCATAAATTAAGAAAACAGATAAACAGAAAAAAATCATTAATTACAATAAAAAGCAAGAGTGCAGATAAAATACTTTCAATTGTCATAAGCACGGGTAAAAATAACAGTTTTCAGCCTTGATTTAAACATTGTTAGAGTTGAAGCTTGTCTCACATCCTCATGAAGAATGTTCCAGATTTTTTCTGCCTGAAACTGAAATGCAGCCTCAGCGTGTTTATTGTTGACTCTGGGAACCACCAGGAGACCCCTCCCTGAAGTTCTCAGGGCCCGAGATGGTTCATATGTCTCTAACATGTCAGAGATGTACTTTGGTGCCAAACCATGAAAAGACTTGTACACAAGCAGAGCTGTTTTAAATTCTATTCTGTGAGCGACAGGAAGCCAGTGCAGTGACCGGAGCACTGGACTAATATGGTCGTATTTCCTGGTTCTTGTCAGGACTCCAGCAGCAGCGTTCTGGATGTACTGCAGCTGTCTAATTTTCTAACCTTTCTTCATCCTGGAGGTTACGACCCTCGCTCTCCTTCTTCTTCGCTAAACGTTTTCACACAAAACCCAAAGTATTTTTTTGCCTCCGGTGGAAAATAAGGGTTTTTCTCTGCATCAAAATTAGATTTTAAAATTCATAAACATCATATGTTGGATCCACGGTGCATTTCATACTGGATCAGAAAATAACTTTTATCAAACAGGTCTGTGAAGTACTACTACATACAGGGTCAGCTAGTATATAATCAGTCATTCAATAATAAACTTCTATAGTACAGCTATAATACTGGTGTAGTTCTGCTGTAGTAGGGCTGCATCATTATAACCATAATAATAATCACAATCATTCATCCAGTCCTGTAAAATATCCAGTTTTATTGCACCAATTATAAACGTACAATGTTGCAACATTTTTTGTGAAAAATAAAACTTTTGATCAGAATAGATGATTAATAATGCAAAAAAACGAAACAAAACAAACTCTTATTTATTTATATATATATATATATATATATATATATATATATATATATATATATATATATATATATATTTATTTTAAAAAAAAAAAATTTTTTAAAGTACAAGCTTAATATGTTATTGCAGAGTGCAATCTCAAAGTGCTATTTATGGGAAACAATTACAGCTTACACAGAAAAGTCCTTAGACATTCCCTGCATCCAAATCCTTAGTATTTACTATATGCTATGTAGCAACTATTACTCACCTGTTAATGTAGTAAATACTGCATAGCAAACAATTGCGTAATAGGCATGAAATCAGACGTACTGCTCCACCATTTTGCATGACCTTTGACCCATATGACTTCTGTTGACCCAGATGTTTACGTTACGTTCGCCTGTGGTCCCGCCTCCTCTAGCCGTTATTTTGTCTGGTATGACTTAACAACTTAAATGTTTAACCAGTCAAAAAACAATTACATTAATCAGTAACATCGCTACATGTACATTTATCTGCTGAAACTGCGGCGGTGTCAATAGTTGACAGTTCGTCTGTAGCCATTTTTAGCTAGGTCCTTCTTCTTCTATGATTTCGGGGCGTCCGCTGCATTGTGGGATAGCGTAGCATCCACCGGCTGCTTACTGTGGCGGTAATACACTTTCGGGAACTTTCTGCTTACTAGTCAGATCCATAATGGAGATTTGGATCTACTACATTCCTCAAATACTCCTTTTCACCTGCTACGTAGCAAGCGTAGTGCAGCCATTATGAGTGCTAGTGGCGTGTGCGCGGTTTTTATTTGGTCAACTTAATGAAGCTTTAGCCATGCGTCTGCCCCCTGGTGGCTCGTAAAATACCGATTGAGTCGATGTGTTTTAAAGAACAAAGCAGAAGAGCTCGCATTTTGAATGTAAATATCGTTGACGATTAGGTTCATTTAATTGTGGCCACCAAAATCGTGATCACGATCAAAATCCGATGAATTGTGCAGCCCTAGCTGTAGTACTGCTGCTATAGTACTGCTGCTATAGTTCTGATGTAGTACTGCTGCTATAGTACTGCTGTAGTACTGCTGCTATAGTACTGCTGCTATAGTTCTGATGTAGTACTGCTGCTATAGTACTGCTGTAGTACTGCTGCTATAGTACTGCTGTAGTACTGCTGTAGTACTGCTGCTATAGTTCTGATGTGGTACTGCTGCTGTAGTACTGCTGTAGTACTGCTGCTATAGTTCTGATGTAGTACTGCTGTAGTACTGCTGCTATAGTTCTGATGTAGTACTGCTGCTATAGTGCTTCTGCTATAGTTCTGATGTAGTACTGCTGCTATAGTACTGCTATAGCACTGCTGCTATAGTACTGATGTAGTACTGCTGCTATAGTACTGGTGTAGTACTGCAGTAGTACTGGTGATGTAGTACGGCAGTAGTACTGGTGATGTAGTACTGCAGTAGTACTGCTGCTATAGTACTGATGTATTACTGGTGCTATAGTACTGATGTAGTACTGCTGCTATAGTACTGATGTAGTACTGCTGCTATAGTACTGATGTAGTACTGCTGCTATAGTACTGCTGTAGTACTGCTGCTATAGTACTGCTGTAGTACTGCTGCTATAGTACTGCTGCTATAGTACTGATGTAGTACTGCTGCAGTACTGCTGTAGTACTGCTGCTATAGTACTGCTGTAGTAATGCTGCTATAGTTCTCATGTAGTACTGATGTAGTACTGCTGCTATAGTACTGCTGCTCTAGTTCTGATGTAGTACTGCTGCTGTAGTACTGCTGCTATAGTACTGCTGTAGTACTGCTGTAGTACTGCTGCTATAGTTCTGATGTAGTACTGCTGCTATAGTACTGCTGCTATAGTACTGCTGTAGTACTGCTGTAGTACTGCTGCTATAGTACTGCTGCTATAGTTCTGCTGCTATAGTTCTGATGTAGTACTGCTGCTGTAGTACTGATGTAGTACTGCTGTAGTACTGCTGCAGTACTGCTGCTATAGTTCTGATGTAGTACTGCTGCTATAGTACTGCTGCTGTAGTACTGCTGCTGTAGTACTGCTGCTATAGTTCTGATGTAGTACTGCTGCTATAGTATTGCTATAGTACTGCTGCTATAGTACTGATGTAGTACTGCTGCTATAGTACTGGTGTAGTACTGCAGTAGTACTGGTGATATAGTACTGCAGTAGTACTGGTGATGTAGTACTGGTGCTGTAGTACTGCTGTAGTACTGGTGCTATGGTACTGATGTAGTACTGGTGCTATAGTACTGATGTAGTACTGCTGCTATAGTACTGATGTAGTACTGCTGCTGTAGTACTGCTGCTATAGTACTGATGTAGTACTGCTGCTATAGTACTGATGTAGTACTGCTGCTATAGTACTGATGTAGTACTGCTATAGTACTGATGTAGTACTGCTGCTATAGTACTGATGTAGTACTGCTGCTATAGTACTGATGTAGTACTGCTGCTATAGTAGTGCTGTAGTACTGCTGCTATAGTACTGATGTAGTACTGCTGCTATAGTACTGATGTAGTACTGCTGCTATAGTACTGATGTAGTACTGCTGCTATAGTACTGATGTAGTACTGCTGTAGTAATGCTGTAGTACTGCAATAGTACTGCTGCTATAGTACTGCTGTAGTACTGCTGCTATAGTACTGATGTAGTACTGCTGCTATAGTACTGATGTAGTACTGCTGCTATAGTACTGCTGCTATAGTACTGATGTAGTACTGCTGCTATAGTACTGATGTAGTACTGCTGCTATAGTAGTGCTGTAGTACTGCTGCTATAGTACTGATGTAGTACTGCTGTAGTAATGCTGTAGTACTGCAGTAGTACTGCTGCTGTAGTACTGCAGTAGTACTGCTGCTATAGTACTGCTGTAGTACTGCTGCTATAGTACTGATGTATTACTGCTGTAGTACTGCTGCTATATGAAGGTAGCTCTGTAGTGCTATAGTAAGATCTGTAGTACTGCTGCTATAGTACTGATGTAGTACTGCTGCTATAGTACTGATGTAGTACTGCTGCTATAGTACTGATGTAGTACTGCTGCTATAGTACTGCTGCTATAGTACTGATGTAGTACTGCTGCTATAGTACTGCTGCTATAGTACTGATGTAGTACTGCTGCTATAGTACTGATGTAGTACTGCTGCTATAGTAGTGCTGTAATAGTACTGATGTAGTACTGCTGTAGTAATGCTGTAGTACTGCAGTAGTACTGCTGCTATAGTACTGCTGTAGTACTGCTGTACAGTTCGTCCCTGACAGCAGACTGGACACTTCCAGGTTCCTGTTCTGACTGTGGATCCAGAACCGGGTCAATGAAGCAGAACTCGGCAGAGTAACTCATCAAATCCCATTCTGACTGGGAGACCGGTTCTATAAAGGACGGCAGGAGGTTCTGGTTTGGTCCAGTCTGATGTGGTGAAATATTCCAGCTGGGCTTTAACAGAACCAGAACCAGTGGGTTTTACTAAACCAAGTTGGTGCTCAAATGTATATGAGGTTCTTTATGGTTCTTTATGGTTCTGGATGTTATCAGTGAAGTTATTTATGGTTCTGGATGGTTCTGGATGGACTGAGTGAAGTACTTTATGGTTCTGGATGTTATCAGTGAAGTTCTTTGTGGTTCTGGATGGTTCTGGACGTTATCAGTGAAATTCTTTATGGTTCTGGACGTTATCAGTGAAGTTCTTTGTGGTTCTGGATGGTTCTGGACGTTATCAGTGAAATTCTTTATGGTTCTAGACGTTATCAGTGAAGTTCTTTATGGTTCTGAACGTTATCAGTGAAATTCTTTATGGTTCTGGATGGTTCTGGACGTTATCAGTGAAGTTCTTTATGGTTCTGGACGTTATCAGTGAAATTCTTTATGGTTCTGGATGGTTCTGGACGGGCTGAGTGAAGTTCTTTATGGTTCTGGACGTTATCAATGAAGTTCTTTATGGTTCTGGACGTTATCAGTGAAGTTCTTTATGGTTCTGGACGTTATCAGTGAAATTCTTTATGGTTCTGGATGGTTCTGGACGGGCTGAGTGAAGTTCTTTATGGTTCTGGACGTTATCAATGAAGTTCTTTATGGTTCTGGACGTTATCAATGAAGTTCTTTATGGTTCTGGACGTTATCAGTGAAGTTCTTTATGGTTCTGGACGTTATCAGTGAAGTTCTTTATGGTTCTGGACGTTATCAATGAAGTTCTTTATGGTTCTGGACGTTATCAATGAAGTTCTTTATGGTTCTGGACGTTATCAGTGAAGTTCTTTATGGTTCTGGACGTTATCAAAGTTCTTTATGGTTCTGGACGTTATCAGTGAAGTTCTTTATGGTTCTGGACGTTATCAGTGAAGTTCTTTATGGTTCTGGACGTTATCAGTGAAGTTCTTTATGGTTCTGGACGTTATCAGTGAAGTTCTTTATGGTTCTGGATGGTTCTGGATGTTATCAGTGATGCTCTTAACGGTTCTGGATGGTTCTGGACGGGCTGAGTGAAGTTCTTTATGGTTCTGGATGGTTCTGGACGTTATCAGTGAAGTTCTTTATGGTTCTGGACGTTATCAGTGAAGTTCTTTATGGTTCTGGATGGTTCTGGACGTTATCAGTGATGTTCTTAACGGGTCTGGATGGTTCTGGACGGGCTGAGTGAAGTTCTTTATGGTTCTGGATGGTTCTGGACGGGCTGAGTGAAGTTCTTTATGGTTCTGGATGGTTCTGGACGTTATCAGTGAAGTTCTTTATGGTTTTGGATGGTTCTGGACGTTATCAGTGAAGTTCTTTATGGTTCTGGACGTTATCAGTGAAGTTCTTTATGGTTCTGGATGGTTCTGGACGTTATCAGTGAAGTTCTTTATGGTTCTGGATGGTTCTGGACGTTATCAGTGAAGTTCTTTATGGTTCTGGACGTTATCAGTGAAGTTCTTTATGGTTCTGGATGGTTCTGGACGTTATCAGTGAAGTTCTTTATGGTTCTGGACGTTATCAGTGAAGTTCTTTATGGTTCTGGATGGTTCTGGACGTTATCAGTGAAGTTCTTTATGGTTCTGGACGTTATCAGTGAAGTTCTTTATGGTTCTGGACGTTATCAGTGAAGTTCTTTATGGTTCTGGATGGTTCTGGACGTTATCAGTGATGTTCTTAACGGTTCTGGATGGTTCTGGACGGGCTGAGTGAAGTTCTTTATGGTTCTGGATGGTTCTGGACGGGCTGAGTGAAGTTCTTTATGGTTCTGGATGGTTCTGGACGTTATCAGTGAAGTTCTTTATGGTTTTGGATGGTTCTGGACGTTATCAGTGAAGTTCTTTATGGTTCTGGACGTTATCAGTGAAGTTCTTTATGGTTCTGGATGGTTCTGGACGTTATCAGTGAAGTTCTTTATGGTTCTGGACGTTATCAGTGAAGTTCTTTATGGTTCTGGATGGTTCTGGACGTTATCAGTGAAGTTCTTTATGGTTCTGGACGTTATCAGTGAAGTTCTTTATGGTTCTGGACGTTATCAGTGAAGTTCTTTATGGTTCTGGGTGGTTCTGGACGGGCTGAGTGAGGTTCTTTACTGTCTCAGTGAGCTTATCAGCCTGCAGTGCTGCAGCAGAGCATCATGGGATGAGGGAGGCTGCCCCTCCCCCTCTCCCCCCTCCCTGCTGTGTCTGGCTGCTGATTGGCTGCTGGGTGGATCAGCTGACCCAGTTCAGTCGGATACAGAGAAGGAGGCTGATGGAGGCGACAGAGATGGGGTGAGGAGCTGCTGCTGCTGCTGCCATGTTGTCTTTCTTTATCCATCTGCTGCTAGAATGGAGACGCTGCTTCTTTGTTCCTCCAGGGTTCCTTTAGTCTGTCTGCATTCATTCATCTTCTCCGTTAGTGGGTGGGG
Source organism: Apricaphanius iberus (assembly GCA_028564705.1). Lineage (NCBI taxonomy): Eukaryota > Metazoa > Chordata > Actinopteri > Cyprinodontiformes > Aphaniidae > Apricaphanius > Apricaphanius iberus. Next base: position 28,719 of record JAPXFQ010001610.1, read on the forward strand.
GGGCAGAGGATGGAGGGAGAGAAAATGGCCGACTGCTGGTGGGTGGGGGGGTTTAGGTTCTGACCCGGAGTGATTGTAGCTGCTATTGATCAGAGAGACGACCCAGCTGGTTCTGGATCAGCTGGGTCGTCAGCAGCAGCATCGATCAGACGCTGGAGCTGATGGTTCTGGGTCGGCTGGAGGTGGTTGGTTCTGTTGGTTCTGATGTAATAATGGTTCTGATGTAATAATGGTTCTGTTGGTTCTGATGGTTCTGTGTTAATGATGGTTCTGATGTAATAATGGTTCTGATGGTTCTGTGTTAATGATGGTTCTGATGTAATAATGGTTCTGTTGGTTCTGATGGTTCTGTGTTAATGATGGTTCTGATGTGATAATGGTTCTGTTGGTTCTGTGTTAATGATGGTTCTGATGTGATAATGGTTCTGATGGTTCTGTGTTAATGATGGTTCTGATGTAATAATGGTTCTGATGGTTCTGATGGTTCTGTGTTAATGATGGTTCTGATGTAATAATGGTTCTGTTGGTTCTGATGGTTCTGTGTTAATGATGGTTCTGATGTAATAATGGTTCTGATGGTTCTGTGTTAATGATGGTTCTGATGTAATAATGGTTCTGTTGGTTCTGATGTTAAGGTTCTGATGTTAATAATGGTTCTGTTTGGTTCTGATGGTTCTGTGTTATGATGGTCTGATGTGATATGGTTCTGATGGTTCTGTGTTATATGAGTTCTGGGTCTGAGGGGTTGGTTCTGATGGTTTGGTGATATTGGTTTGATGTAATAATGGTTCTGATGGTTCTGATGGGTTCTGTGTTTAATGATGGTTCTGATGGTTCTGGTTGGAACTGGTTCTGGGTGGTGAGGGGGATCTGGTTCTGATGGTTCTGAGTTCTGTTGGTTCTGATGGTTCTGTGTTAAGATGGTTTGATGGTTTGATGTAAATAATGGTTTGATGTAATAATGGTTCTGGGACGGCTGGAGGGGGCTGGTTCTGATGGTTTAATGGTTCTGTTGGTTCTGATGGTTCTGTTTTAATGATGTTCTGAAGTATAATGGTTCTGATGGTTCTTGTGGTTCTGATGGTTCTGTGTTAATGATGGTTCTGATGGTTCTGATGTAATTATGGTTCTGATGTAATAATGGTTCTGGGTTCTGAGGGGCTGGTTCTGATGGTTCTAATGGTTCTGTTGGTTCTGATGGTTCTGTGTTAATGATGGTTCTGATGGTTCTGTTGGTTCTGATGGTTCTGTGTTAATGATGGTTCCGATGTAATAATGGTTCTGGGTCGGCTGGAGGGGGCTGGTTCTGTTGGTTCTGATGGTTCTGTTGGTTCTGATGGTTCTGTGTTAATGATGGTTCTGATGTAATAATGGTTCTGGGTCGGCTGGAGGGGGCTGGTTCTGTTGGTTCTGATGGTTCTGTTGGTTCTGATGGTTCTGTGTTAATGATGGTTCTGATGTAATAATGGTTCTGATGGTTCTGTTGGTTCTGATGGTTCTGTGTTAATGATGGTTCTGATGGTTCTGATGTAATAATGGTTCTGATGTAATAATGGTTCTGGGTCGGCTGGAGGGGGCTGGTTCTGTTGGTTCTAATGGTTCTGTTGGTTCTGATGGTTCTGTGTTAATGATGGTTCTGATGGTTCTGTTGGTTCTGATGGTTCTGTGTTAATGATGGTTCCGATGTAATAATGGTTCTGGGTCGGCTGGAGGGGGCTGGTTCTGTTGGTTCTGATGGTTCTGTTGGTTCTGATGGTTCTGTGTTAATGATGGTTCTGATGGTTCTGATGTAATAATGGTTCTGGGTCGGCTGGAGGGGGCTGGTTCTGTTGGTTCTGATGGGTGGAGCCACATACTGTTCTCCCTGTACTCCTCCTGAGGTCCAGCTGGTCTGGTTCAGCCTGGGACCAGAACCATCCCAAAGGACCCAGGAACACTAGAACCATTTCTCTCTCATGCGGAGTGGGGTTGCTGCTGGTTACCATGGTTACCTCCAGGGTCAGAGGTCATCTCCAGGTCGGACGGCTCGACAAAGAGAAAAGTTCTGATTCATGGAGGATACCGGATCCAACCTGGTTGTCCTCTGAGCCTTGGGTTCTGAAACTGGACCTGAAGGTTCTGATGAAGAGGTTCTGATCCGTATCAGTTCCTCAGCTGCAGATCTGTTCCTAGAACCATGTAGAACCCTTCCTGACCCAGTTCTGACTGGTTTCTATGGATGGATGTTTAAAGCAGCTGCTGGTGTTGATGTTTCCAGATGAACAGAACCAGAACCTGGGCTAGAACTGGGCCGATACCCAGATGTAGAACTGTTACCATCATTCTGCCTGTGCCGGTAATTAAAACAAGGAAAGATGAGTTTTACTTTTTAGCTCCTGTCCCTTTAAGAAAGACTGTTCTGCTTTAGTCATGTGACTACGTAGAGTCATGTGACTTCCCCAGCAGAAGGTAATAACTGTGTGTCTGTATGTTTAGACTCCTCTAAAGAAGAGCCACAATAACGTGGCTTTTATTGTGTTAATTGGTGCTAACATGGAGCTGCTGTTAAACCAGAGCGCTACCGGCCCAGATCCGGCTCAGGCGGAGCTTTGACTTCTGCTCAAAGTTTGTTTATTAATATTAACATTAAAAAATATTTGAATATTTATAGATTATATTTTGACCGTTAAATGTCTTCAGTAAGACCGATATTGGTATCAAACTTAAGTTCTATATGTTACGTCCACCAGAGGGCAGTGTATCAATGTTAATAGACTACGTGCTCCAAAGGCTGACTGCATCCAAATACCTCTACTACGCTGCTACGTCTACTTTATAGTAGTATAACAGCAGTATGGGAGCGATGTAGTAGATCTGAATCTGCAGTATGGATCAGAGTAGTACACATAAAGGTTCAGGATGTGTAATTCCGCCACAGTAAGCAGCTAGTGGACGCTACGGTATCCCACAATGCAGCAGGAGCCCCAAAATCGTAGAAGAAGAGTGAACTACTGAGGAACTGTAAACCATTGACATAGCGATGTTACTGATTACTTTAATTGTTTTTGACAACTGATTAAACATTTATGATGATAAGTTCATGTTTAACGGGACCACAGGCGACGTAACGTAACGTAAACATCGGGTAAAATGGTGGAGCAGTACGTCTGATTTCATGCCTACTACTCGCTCCTTTACTCAGAATCTGAATTGAAACGTTTACACGCAAACACAAAAATTATTCCCATACGGTTTTGAATTTGAAGAGATCATTAAAATTCGTTGGAATATCTTTCCTTTTTAAAACAGTTGAATTATATTCGAATGACGAAGTTCGGAATCAAGGCCATAGTCGGAGCAGATATTAACTCCACTGTGTCCAGTGGGTTATGCCACTACGCTGTAGCATAGTGCTATAGTGGCTTAGTAGCATAGTAGCGTAGTAGTGTAGTAGTGTAGTGGCTTAGTAGCATAGTAGCGTAGTAGTGTAGTAGTGTAGTGGCTTAGTAGCGTAGTAGCGTTGTAGTGAAGTGGCTTAGCCTAGTGGCTTAGTAGCTTAGCAGCATAGTAGCGTAGTAGTGTAGTAGCTTAGTAGCTTAGCACCATGGTAGGGTAGTGGCATAGTGGCTTAGTAGCTTAGCATTATGGTAGCGTAGTAGCATAGTAGCTTAGTAGCTTAGCACCATGGTAGCTTAGTGGCATAGTGGCTTAGTAGCTTAGCATTATGGTAGCGTAGTAGCATAGTAGCTTAGTAGCTTAGCACCATGGTAGCGTAGTAGCATAGTAGCTTAGTAGCTTAGCACCATGGTAGCGTAGTGGCATAGTAGCTTAGTAGCTTAGCACCATGGTAGCGTAGTAGCATAGTAGCTTAGTAGCTTGGCACCATGGTAGCGTAGTGGCATAGTGGCTTAGTAAATTAGTACCATAGTAGCGTAGTAGCATAGTAGCCTAGTAGCTTAGCACCATGGTAGCGTAGTGGCATAGTAGCTTAGTAGCTTAGCACCATGGTAGCGTAGTAGCATAGTAGCTTAGTAGCTTAGCACCATGGTAGCGTAGTAGCATAGTAGCTTAGTAGCTTAGCACCATGGTAGCGTAGTGGCATAGTGGCTTAGTAGCTTAGCACCATGGTAGCGTAGTGGCATAGTGGCTTAGCACCATAGTAGCGTAGTAGCATAGTAGCTTAGCACCATGGTAGCGTAGTGGCATAGTAGCTTAGTAGCTTAGCACCATGGTAGCGTAGTGGCATAGTAGCTTAGTAGCTTAGCACATGGTAGCGTAGTAGCATAGTAGCTTAGTAGCCTTAGCACCATGGTAGCGTAGTAGCATAGTGGCCTTAGTAGCTTAGCACCATGGTAGCGTAGTAGCATAGTAGATTAGTAGCTTAGCACCATGGTAGCGTAGTAGCATAGTAAGCTTAGTAGCTTAGCACCATGGTAGCGTAGTAGCATAGTAGTTAGTAGCTTACGCACCATGGTAGCGTAGTAGCATAGTATCTTAGTAGCTTAGCAACATGGTAGCGTAGTAGCTTAGTAGCTTAGCACCATGGTAGCGTAGTAGCATAGTGGCTTAGTAGCTTAGCACCATGGTAGCGTAGTAGCATAGCAGCTTAGTAGCTTAGCACCATGGTAGCGTAGTAGCATAGTAGCTTAGTAGCTTAGCACCATGGTAGCGTAGTAGCATAGTAGCTTAGCACCATGGTAGTGTAGTAGCATAGTAGCTTAGTAGCTTAGCACCATGGTAGCGTAGTAGCATAGTAGCTTAGCACCATAGTAGCGTAGTAGCATAGCGGCTTAGTAGCTTAGCACCATGGTAGCGTAGTAGCATAGCAGCTTAGTAGCTTAGCACCATGGTAGCATAGTAGCTTAGTAGCTTAGCACCATGGTAGCATAGTAGCATAGTAGCTTAGCACCATGGTAGCGTAGTAGCATAGTAGCTTAGTAGCTTAGCACCATGGTAGAATAGTAGCATAGTAGCTTAGCACCATGGTAGCGTAGTAGCATAGTAGCTTAGTAGCTTAGCACCATGGTAGAATAGTAGCATAGTAGCTTAGCACCATGGTAGCGTAGTGGCTTAAGCCTAGTTTATGCTTCTTCGTTTTGACGGAGACAGATTGACGCAACGCTATTATCCGTCAACACAAGGGCTCTCCATCACCTACGCAAGGACACACGGAGTAGAGGTCCAGATTTTAACTATCTGTCTCCTTCAACATGGAGCGTCTGCCTCTGATTGGTCAGTTTCAGTACCAACCAGAGATCACTTCACCAGTAGGGGGCTCTATAGTCGCTGTAATCAGTAGTTAATGCAGCGTTTGGCCACTATACTCTTTATATTGAAAGGATCATTTATCTAATCTGTTCCTTTGGTGATTTTAAACACAAGGAGGTGTAGAGAGAACAACAAAACTAGGCTGCTGTGTTTGTTTCCATGTGTTTCTTGAGGATTCTGTAATCCGCATTTCTAGTAAAAAGCTTTACAAACAGAGGACAGATTCCTCCGGAGAACATGAACATTGGAACACACCTTGGCGGTCCCTGATTACGTATCTCCTAGGCAACGGGGGCGGGACCAAGGCAATAAGCCTTTAATGTAAATTACCAACAATTTTCTTTGTATTTACTGATGTTATTCAGTCTTTGGGTTTGTTTCTGTTTTACAAACTTAGTTATGATTTAAAAAAGTGTTTGAAAATTTAGTTAATTTAAATCTTAGTTAAAATTAGTTAATTGAAGAATATCAAAATAACCGGGGAAGCACTAAAAATACCTTTTCTACATTTAGTGATGGTTATGAATATGAATCAATAAGACTATTCCCTTTATCGATAATCTGTTTCTATGTGGTCCAGCCCCACACCGTAGCAGTGTACTGTGTAGCTACTAGCCACTGATGGCAAACTGGCCATCAGTACAATAACAGACTGACATCAAACTCTTCTCTGTTATTACATTTTCTGTAATCCACATGTGAAAACTCTGGCTGCCATCTTTGTGTGGATCACAGAGAACTTCATGGTCAGGCCACGTGCCTCAAAATGGAAATACCAAAATCAAAAATGAGCTCTAAATGGCGAAAAAACAAACTGAATGTAGACGGACGGAGGATGTTCTCCACCCTATGCCTTCAAAATTAAAGCTGCTTGATTGACTAATGGTTACGCCCAGCTGTGGGCCAATGCTCATTGGTCGACCTCTGACCTGACAGGGGGAGACTCCGCCCACTCTGAGGCCTGTTGGTTTGTGTGGTGCAGGTGTGAGGTCGGGTGTTCGGCATGGCGGCAGCGTCCTACGACCAGCTGCTGAGGCAGGTGGAGGTGCTGAAGATGGAGAACTCCAACCTGAGACAGGAGCTGCAGGACAACTCCAACCATCTGACCAAGCTGGAGACCGAGGCCTCCAGCATGAAGGTGAGAACATGTGGGGAATCTTGGAGGCTGAACGATATATTCTGTTTTTTTCCATATCGGCCATCGGCTGAAATTTGTTTTAAAAAGCCGATATGATAAAAAAAATAAAAAAAGATCAGGCACATTTGTGGGCAGCTGCTTGACTGAAGGAAGGACCCTACTGACACCATGGGTGCTTCTCAATATGCCTCCTCGTCTCCTCTCTCCTCCGTCCTCCATCCCATGACCCGCAAACTCTCTAATTCTTTTTAATGTGTTGAGTATTTGTAGCGGTGCAGAGTCATCCTTACTTGACGACGCTTTGAAGTGATGCTAAAGGGAGCGAGGATATATCATTTCACTTGCTTCCATTCCTCCGTCCTCCCGTCTTTTTCCTGTGTCCTTCCCTCGCATCCTGAAGAGGTGGAGCTAAGACACAAGGAAAGGAAGCGAGGAAAGGAAACCAGGATGCACAAATAAGAAATGAGAAGCCCCCCATGAGCAAAGAACGTCTGATAAAGAAAGAACTCCCACTCTATTGGTACTTCTGTGTTCTGAACTGGTTGCAGTTCCACTCTGGTTCCATGTGAGGGCGCTCTCATGACGAATGCAGAATGAATGGAAGTCTATGGAGCAATACGCCTCAAAATCCACTTTTCTCAGGATATAATTTTTTTATCTAGTAATTTGAATATTTTTTTCAAAAGTAGATTTAAAGAAATGAAACATTGCTGGATGCTGCATATTTTAGAGTCACTTATTTGCTTTAAAAACGACATTAAACTGTCAATGACATCATACACATCGTACGACCAGAGATACTGATTTACTATAATGCTTATTTTTCCGTTTAAACTTCACACTACAAACATAACCAATTAAACTTTAATTATAAAGTGCTTTTCCAACTACAAAGCTTCTCAAAGTTTACAGATTAAAATGACCCCACCCTCATCACAACTATAGCCCCCGTAAGAAAACCAAAGTTCATACGTACTCGTTCATTCAGCTTTCCTCCTATAACCCATGATGAACTTATTAAACCTACAATCACATCTGAGATCAGAGAATAATTTAGCGTCTAGCTCCATAGACTCACATTCATCTCGCCCCCAGTGGAACTCTGGTGGAACTGCAAGCAGATTTGTTACAATGGGACTGAATGGAGAGTGGGACGGCTTAGCCATGAGTCAGCACTATTTATATACACATTATATTTTATTATTTACCACCATGTGGGCTTATGGTGATTTTTCTTTCCTACTGTAAGTCCAGATTCTACCTAAACCAGCTGTTTGCACCATTATTCTGGTTGAATTTTATTTTATTTTGTAAAGTTACAGAAATTTGAATCTGTTTTCCATTGTTCTGAAATCTGCTAAAAAGCAGATCATATATCTGCCTTAATAATCGGCTTTAGATATCGGTATCTGCCTTTAAAAACCCATATCGGTCAACCTGTAGTCCAGAACCTCAATGAGAACATCCAGAGAACACAGGGAACCACCCCCCCACCTCTCTTTCTCTCTCTCAGCCCAGGATAGAGCTCGGCTGGTTTCGACCAATCACGCGCTGCGTTACCACAAACCTGTCTTTGTTTAGAGTGAGACGTCTGTCTGTGTTCTGGGTGTGAATCTTTGGTTGGAAGGAGGAAACCAGTCAGAGTGAAACGTCTTTGTGCTTCTGGTTCTGACTGGGTCAGAGGTCAGGGTTGGGCCGGTCTCTGGTTCTGTTCTGGTGTCCGGTTCATTGTTCCGGATCCTTCCTCTCCGTCTGCAGGAACTCTGACTTCCTGACTTCCTGTTTGCTGCTTTGTCATTGTGTGAGGAGGACTCTGATTGGCTGTACTTCCAGCAGCAGGACCTCCCAGCCAATCACAGCTCTCTGCCCGTTGTCTCCAACAGGAGGTGCTGAAGCAGCTGCAGGGCTCCATGGAGGAGGATCCTGGGGAGGCGTCCGGCCCTCAGCTGGAGCTCATAGAGCGTCTGAAAGGTGAGAAGAACCTCCGCCGCCCAGAGACGCTCCTCCACCCGTCCACACGGGATCTTCACTGTCTTCCTCCCGCAGAGATGAGCCTGGACCCGGCTGGCTTCAAGCCCAGAACCAGACCTCCTCTACCCCCGTCCTCCTCCTCCAGCTCTGCCTCCTCGTCCTGCGGGACTCCTTCAGGAGCCGCTGGAGGCTCCACGTCCTCAGGGCCTCCGCCGGCCTCCTTCCCCAGGAGAGGAGCTCAGTCTGTGGGCAGAGAGGGCCACGACCGCTGCCTGGAGGAGCTGGAGAAGGAGAGGTACTACATGCTGCTGCTACTACTACATGCTACAACTACTACATGCTACAACTACTACATGCTACTACTACCACTACATGCTGCTACTACTATATGCTGCTACTACTACATGCTACAACTACTACATGCTACTACTACTACTATATGCTGCTACTACTACATGCTACTACTACTACATGCTACTACAACTACTACATGCTGCTACTACTACATGCTACTACTACTACATGCTACTACTACTACATGCTACAACTACTACATGCTACTACTACTACTACTATATGCTGCTGCTACTACTACATGCTACAACTACTACATGCTACAACTACTACATGCTACTACTACTACTATATGCTGCTACTACTACATGCTACTACTACTACATGCTACTACTACTACATGCTACAACTACTACATGCTACTACTACTACTACATGCTGCTGCTACTACTACATGCTACAACTACTACATGCTACAACTACTACATGCTACTACTACCACTACATGCTGCTACTACTACATGCTGCTGCTACTACTACATGCTACTACTACTACATGCTACAACTACTACATGCTACTACAACTACTATATGCTGCTACTACTACATGCTACAACTACTACATGCTACTACAACTACTACATGCTACTACAACTACTATATGCTGCTACTACTACATGCTACAACTACTACATGCTACTACAACTACTATATGCTGCTACTACTATATGCTACAACTACTACATGCTACTACTACTACTATATGCTGCTACTACTACATGCTACTACTACTACATGCTACAACTACTACATGCTACTACTACTACTATATGCTGCTACTACTACATGCTACTACTACTACATGCTACAACTACTACATGCTATATGCTGCTACTACTACATGCTGCTACTACTACTACTATATGCTGCTACTACTACATGCTACTACTACTACATGCTACAACTACTACATGCTACTACTACTACTATATGCTGCTACTACTACATGCTACTACTACTACATGCTACAACTACTACATGCTATATGCTGCTACTACTACATGCTGTACTACTACTACATAGCTACAACTACTACATGCTACTACTACTACATATATGCTGCTACTACTACATGCTACTACTACTACATTGCTAATACTAATACTATATGACGGCTACTACTATAGTGCTACTCACTACATGCTACAACTACTACATGCTACACTACTATACTATATGCTGCTAATATACATGCTAAACTACTACATGCTACTACTACTACTATATGCTGCTAATACATATACGCTGATACTACTACATGCTACTAACTACTACATGCTACTACTACTACTATTATGCTGCTACCTACTACATGCTACTACTACTACATGCTACTACCACACATCCTACATGCTGCTTACTAATACATGTGCTGACTACAAAACTACTACATGCTACTACTACTACTATATGCTGCTACTACTATATGCTGCTACTACTACATGCTACTACTACTACATGCTACAACTACTACATGCTACTACTACTACTATATGCTGCTACTACTACATGCTACTACTACTACATGCTACAACTACTACATGCTATATGCTGCTACTACTACATGCTGCTACTACTACTACATGCTACAACTACTACATGCTACAACTACTACTATATGCTGCTACTACTACATGCTACTACTACTACTACATGCTGCTACTACTACATGCTACTACTACTACATGCTACAACTACTACATGCTACTACTACTACTATATGCTGCTACTACTACATGCTGCTACTACTACTACATGCTACAACTACTACATGCTACTACTACTACTATATGCTGCTACTACTACATGCTACTACTACTATATGCTACTACTACATGCTACAACTACTACATGCTACTACTACTACTATATGCTGCTACTACTACATGCTACTGCTACTACTATATGCTGCTACTACTGCTACTACTACATGCTACTACTACTACATGCTACAACTACTACATGCTACTACTACTACTATATGCTGCTACTACTATATGCTGCTACTACTACATGCTGCTACTACTACATGCTACTACTACTACATGCTACAACTACTACATGCTACTACTACTACATGCTACAACTACTACATGCTACTACTACTACATGCTACTGCTACTACATGCTGCTACTACTACATGCTACTACTACTACATGCTACAACTACTACATGCTACTACTACTACTACATGCTACTACTACTACATGCTACAACTACTACATGCTACTACTACTACTACATGCTACTACTACTACATGCTACAACTACTACATGCTACTACTACTACTACTATATGCTGCTACTACTACATGCTACTACTACTACATGCTACTACTACTACATGCTACAACTACTACATGCTACTACTACTACTATATGCTGCTACTACTACATGCTACTGCTACTACTACATGCTACTACTACTACATGCTACAACTACTACATGCTACAACTACTACATGCTGCTACTACTACATGCTGCTACTACTACATGCTACAACTACTACATGCTACAACTACTACATGCTACAACTACTACATGCTACAACTACTACATGCTACAACTACTACATGCTGCTACTACTACATGCTGCTACTACTACTATATGCTACTACTACTATATGCTACTACTACTATATGCTACTACTACTACATGCTACTAATACTACATGCTACTAATACTACTATAAGCTACTACTACTACATGCTACAACTACTACATGCTGCTACTACATGCTGCTACTACATGCTACTACTACTACTACAAGCTACTACTACTACTACTACATGCTACTACTACTACTACATGCTACTACATGCTACTACTACTACATGCTGCTACTACTACTACATGCTGCTACTACTACTACATGCTGCTGCTACTACTACATGCTACTACATGCTACCACTACTACTACTACTAATACTGCTACTACTACTATTACTACATGCTACAACTACTACATGCTACTACATGCTACAACTACTACATGCTACTACATGCTACAACTACTACAACTACTACATGCTACAACTACTACATGCTACAACTACTACATGCTACTACATGCTACAACTACTACATGCTACAACTACTACATGCTACAACTACTACATGCTACAACTACTACATGCTACTACTACTACATGCTACAACTACTACATGCTGCTACTACATGCTACAACTACTACATTCTACTAATACTACTACTACTACATGCTACAACTACTACATGCTACAACTACTACATGCTACAACTACTACATGCTACAACTACTACATGCTGCTACTACTACATGCTGCTACTACTACTATATGCTACTACTACTATATGCTACATACTACATGCTACTACATGCTACAACTACTACATGCTACAACTACTACATGCTACAACTACTACATGCTAATACATGCTACAATTACTACATGCTACTACAGTACAAACTACTACATGCTACTACATGCTACAAACTACTACAACTACTACATGCTACAACTACTACATGTACAAATACTACATGCTACTACATGCTACAACTACTACATGCTACAACTACTACATGCTACAACTACTACATGCTACTACTACTAATGCTATATACTACATGCTACAACTACTACATGCTGCTAACTACATGCTACAACTACTACATTTACTAATACTACTACTACTACATGCTACAACTACTACATGCTACAACTACTACATGCTACAACTACTACATGCTACAACTACTACATGCTGCTACTACTACATGCTGCTACTACTACATGCTACAACTACTACATGCTACTACATGCTACTACATGCTACTACTACTACTACACGCAACTACTACTACTACTACTGCATGCTACAACCACTATATGCTACTACTACTACATGCTACTATTACTACTACATGGTACTACTACTGCATGCTACTAATACTACATGCTACAACCACTACATGCTACTACTACTACTACATGCTACAACCACTACATGCTACTACTACTACATGCTATTACTACTACTAGATGCTACTATTAATACTACTACATGCTACTATTACTACTACATGCTACCATTACTACTACATGTTATTATTACTACTACATGCTACTACTACTACTAGATGCTACTATTACTACTACTACATGCTACCATTACTACTACATGCTATTATTACTACTACATGCTATTTCTACTACATGCTATTACTTCTACTACATGCTATTACTACTACTACATGCTACTACTACTACATGCTACTATTACTACTACATGCTACTACTACTACATGCTACTATTACTACTACATGCTACCATTACTACTAAATGCTACTATTACTACTAAATGCTACTATTACTACTACATGCTACAACTACTACATGCTACTACTACTACATGCTGCTACTACTACATGCTACTATTACTACTACATGCTACTATTACTACTACATGCTACTATTACTACTACATGCTACTATTACTACTACATGCTACTATTACTACTACATGCTACTATTACTACTACATGCTATTACTACTATTACTACTACATGCTACTATTACTACTACATGCTACTATTACTACTACATGGTATTACTACTACATGCTGCTACTACTATTACTACATGCTACTACTACATGCTGCTACTACTATTACTACATGCTACTACTACTACATGCTACTATTACTACTACATGCTACTATTACTACTACATGCTACTATTACTACTACATGCTATTACTACTATTACTACTACATGCTACTACTACTACTACTACATGCTACTATTACTACTACATGCTACTATTACTACTACATGCTACTATTACTACTACATGCTATTACTACTATTACTACTACATGCTACTATTACTACTACATGCTACTATTACTACTACATGGTATTACTACTACATGCTGCTACTACTATTACTACATGGTATTACTACTACATGCTGCTACTACTATTACTACATGCTACTACTACATGCTACTACTACTACATGCTGCTACTACTATTACTACATGCTGGTACTACTACATGGCAAGGCAATTTTATTTGTATTTTACACTTTCAACACAGGTCACATGATTAAGGCTGGTTCACAGCATAAATCGGTTTGATGGTTAGAATACAAATGATCAGTTACAATAAGAAAAGAATCAAGAAAATACAACCATGTAGGGACAAATGAGTAAAAAATAGTTTTAGTTCATTAACTGATGTTGCTGAAGAAAGCTCACAGTTTTTAACACAAGAAAGCATTTACAGTAATTAAGATAATAATTCATGTGACAATTAAAATCAAGCAAGTTAAAACAGTTACTCATAAGCAAGTCTAAATAGGTACGTTTTTATTTTAGACTTAAAGAGTTCAGTGTCTCTGCAGCTTTGCATTTTCCTGGTAGTTTGTTCCATATATGAGGAGCATAGAAACTAAAAGCTGCTTCTCCCTGTTTGGTTCTGGTTCTAGGGACGATCAGTAAACTAGAGATGGAGAACCTGATTGGTCTGGATGGTTTGTACCATGATAGCAGATCTCTAATGTACTCTGGTACTAAACCATTCAATGATTTATAAACTAGTAGGAGTATTTAGAAGTTTATTCTCTGAGCTACAGGGAGCCAGAGGAAGGACTTTAGAACTGGGGTGATGGGTTCTACTTTCCTGGTTCTAGTGAGAACACGAGCAGCAGCGTTCTGGATCAGCTGCAGCTGTCTGATTGACTTTTTAGGTAGACCTGTGAAGATACTGTTACAGTAATCATAAATGCATGGATGAGTTTTTCTAGGTCTCCTTGTGTCATCAGTCCTTTAATCCTAGAAATGTTCCTCAGCTGATAGAAAGCTGACCTTGTTATTGCCTTTATGTGACCCTGGAGGTTCTGGTCTGAGTCCATTATTACACCTAGATTTCTGGCCTGGTTGCTAGTTTCTAGTTGGGCCTGTTTAAGCTGATTACTGATATGTAGTCGATCTTTTTTGGGTCCAAAGAGAAGTACTTCAGTTTTGTTTTTGTTCAATTGGAGGAAATTAGGGGACATCCAGATACTGATTTGTTCAATGCATTTATTTAGTGTCTGTACTGGATCCCAGTAACCTGGTGACATTATAATGTACAGCTGAGTATCATCTGCATAGTTATGGTAAATAATCTTATTGGTTGTTATAATCCTGGTTAGTTGGAGCATGTAGATATTAAATAGAAGAGGCCCCAGGATGGAGCCTTGGGGAACCCCACATGTGATTTCTGTTTGTTGTGATAAAAGTTTCTTGTTGACACAAAGTATTTCCTGTCCTTCAGGTAAAACTCAAAGCAGCCCAGTTCTGTACCAGAGAGTCCGACCCAGCTCTTCAATCGTTCCAGTAGGATTTTATGATCAAATGCACTGAGGTCCATCAGAACCAGGACTGAGGTTCTAACACAGTCTGTATTAATGCAAATGTCATTGAAAACTTTGACTAGGACAGTCTCAGTGCTGTGTTGAAACCAGACTGATAAGTATCAACGCTGTTGGTCAATGTTAGTAAACTATTTAACTGCTGAGACATCTTCAATAATATGATGAAGGGGAGATCAGAGATTGGCCTGTAGTTCTGCATTAATGTCCAGGTTGTTGGTTTGATACCTGCTGCTTTTAAGGCCTGGAGGAAGAAACCTGATAGGAGGGATGAGTTAATTATTAGAATCAGATCAGACTTAATTACAGGGAAAACTTTATTTAGAAAAGATGTGCGTAAAACATCAAGGCAACAACAGGAGGAGCTTAGTTGGTTAATGATGTCATCACGGTGTGATTGGTTTAGTTTTCCGAATTCAGACATTTTCTCTACATAGTTTTTTTTACGTGGGAGGGGGGCACTGATGATGGGTTTAGTTGGGATCATGCTTTCAAAGAAAATGCAACCTTGTTCAGGTAATGAAATATCAACTACAGAGATGTTGGAGATTTTTAAACTTTTGTTAATAATTAAGTCTAATGGGCCCGACACACGGGGAGCGACAGCAACAGGCGAAACTCGTCGCCATCCAGGTGAAAATGAACACAAGGGACGCGATAAACAGCAGCGATTACGGCATCGCGCTCTCTGATCGCTTGTCTCCAAGAAATCCTATTGGTTATTAAAGTCGCGGCAATTCTGACATTCTTAAAAGCGATCCGTGACAGACAAAGCATCAAGGATGAAGATTAAGAATATTTTGCTGGAATTGACAGAAATTTCGCTGTTCATGTTACTTAAGAAAAGAAAAAGGCAACTCTGGGTTCATCCAATATTAGAAACAAGGAAACATCATGGAGAATATCATCATTAGATGATGGACCTCAAGGATGATAATAACAAAATATAGGAACATTGGACACTAAGCTAAAATGATCTGTTATTCCATGTCGAAGCGGTTGCAATTTGAAGTAGCATGCTCTGAGCTTGTTGGTCAGTCAATGAAACATTTGCTGATTGGTTGTAGCGCCATGCGACAGCGACAAAAGTTGAACATTTTTCTACTTTCTTGTGTCGCGTCTCAAACCCATGTGTGCACGAGCGCGGAATCTCACAGGCACAGATGTCGCCTGTCGCTTGGCTGGAGGAGGGAAGGCGATTTTTGCCTCATCGCGCAAGTTCCATAGAAAATGAATGGAGAAGGAGCGACGTCACTACCCGTGTGTCGAGCTCATAAAGTGTGACCTTGTTCTTGTGCTGGTTGTTTGACATGTTGTGTTAGACCAAAGTTATGGAGAGTATCATTTAGTTTTTTGGTTCGTCTATCCTGGGGGTTGTCAGTATCAATGTTGAAGTATCCCACAATAATTAGTAGGTCATATGCAATACATATCACAGAAATAAGGTCACTGAGGTCATTAAAAAAGCTTGAGTTAAGTTTTGGAGGTTTGTACAAGTTTATAAATAAGACCTTATTTGTCTCTGTAGCTTGGACTGAAATGTGCCCAGAAATAGCTTTTTAAAGTTCAGTGGGTTATGAAAGATTGTTCCTAACCCGCCACCTCGTCTCTTCTTCCTGCTCTCGGTTAAAAAGTTGTAGTTTGGGGGAGTAATTTCTAGCATTGTAGATGTTTCAGTATTTATGTTTAACCAAGTTTCAGATAAAAATAGAGGGTGTATATTATGTTCAGTAATAAAATGTTGATTAGGAAAGACTCTCCTGACAAAGATCTGATATTTAATGATGCCAGTATAAGAGATTTGTTGGAACTTGCGAATTCTTCTGACAAGATAATTTTGAGGCTTGATTGAATGTGGCAGGATTTTATTTTAGGGCTGTAGCTATCAATTCTTTTTGTAATCGATTAATCTAGAACTTTATCGATTTGATTGATCAGATAATTTTTAAAACGTTTTGCAACAACCAAAACAAATCATGCATAACGAAAATTTTGTGGCAATAAGCAGCCACTGAGCTTCGGTGAAACCCAGAACAACAACGTCTCATCACTGCAAGGCGCGGTTAAAAAAACCAAACCGACGGTCGGCTGCGACGACTTTGCAGAGCAGTCAGCTGAAACACGCACACACAGAATACTTATTACTAAAGCAAACTTGTCAACATAGATTTTTACGCTGGGCTTTGGTGAATAAATAAATACCCAGAGCTAGGGGTGTCACGATTTGATTTTCAATTTTAGGGTCAAGATTTGATTCTCGATTTAAAAAAAAAAATTTACTTACTTTTACAGTATCGAACCCTATGTCATTTTTATACTGGTTTTATTCATACATTTGTCCAGTAAATCTTATTTTAAAAGACAAAATTCATGCAATTTTGATTATTCTTGTGTAATTTATCACATTAGGCATTAATGTTTAAATCATTTATTTACAGTGACAGTGTTTTTTAATGCTAACAAAGGCTTGCTGCCATCTAGTGGCTCTTTATAGTTACTGCAGAAATATGATATGCTCCAGATAGGACCGAGTAAAATGCAGCTAACAGCCGTCCTGTTGTTTACAATGAGAATGTGGATTTAACTCGCCGGGAACTAAAAATTTCATATAGTAGAAGGAGCAGCTTTAGCTCCACTCCCATTGCTTCATCTATCCTAGCCGTGGTTGAGCGTTAGCTTAGCCTATGATACTATATGATACTATATAATACTATATAGTACTATATGGCACTACATATTACTATATGATACTATATGGTACTATATGATATTATATGGTACTACATGTTACTATATGATACTATATGGTACTACATGTTACTATATGATACTATATGGTACTATATGATATTATATGGTACTACATGTTACTATATGATACTATATGGTACTACATGTTACTATATGATACTATATGGCGCTACATGTTACTATATGATACTACATGATACTATATGGTACTATAAGATACTATATGATACTACATGGTACTAGTGCCTGGAGGAGCTGGACAAGGAGGGGTACCACACTAGTACCACTCTTTGGTCTTGTCCATGGTAGCAGTGGGGTGGACAGGTGTGTTTACCGAGGTCAGACAGATGCTGAGGTTCCTATTGGGTTCTGAATCCCAGAAGAGAGGACAGAGCAGCTTTTAGTGGGCGCTATAGAAGGTGACCTTTAACCTGACCATACAATTGTAGTTTCTCTCCTGTGATTGGCTGCTACCTCTCCACAGGTCTCTCCTATTGGCTGAGCTGGAGAAGGAGGAGAAGGAGAAGGATTGGTACTACGCTCAGCTGCAGAATCTCACCAAGAGGATCGACAGCCTGCCTCTCACTGAGAACGTAAGGAAAACCCAGGATGGAGGGGGCCGCAGTGCATTCTGGGAGTTATAGTTGGTGACCGGTGCTTGTGTGTGTCAGTTCACTCTGCAGACGGATATGAGCCGCCGTCAGCTGGAGTTTGAGGCTCGTCAGATCCGCTCAGCCATGGAGGAGCAGCTGGGATCCTGTCAGGAGATGGAGAGGAGAGCTCAGGTAGGGCCGCCTCACCTGGACCTCACCTAGACGCCAGGGGACTCACCTGATCAGGTTTGTGTGTGTGTTTTCAGGCTCGTGTGTCTCGTATTCAGCAAATTGAGAAGGACATCCTGAGGCTGGGAGCCCGACTGCAGGTAAACTCACCTGTTGTTCAGTGACTCACCTGGAGGTCAGCCACCTGTAGACCTACCTGACCCACATGTTTGTCTCTGCAGGTGGAGGGTCCTCAGAGTACAGGGGACAGCGCTGGATTGCCTGCAGCTCAGGTAGGCGCACCGTCCTGCTCTCTGATTGGTTGACAGCTTAGGTTGTTCTCATGCTGCTCTCTGATTGGTTGTGGTTTTGTCTCCCAGAGTACTAGTAGCCGATTGGACCAGGAGCCGACCAGTGAGACGAGCTACTCTGTGCCTCGACGAATCACCAGTCACCTGGGAACAAAGGTGGGCGTGTCCCTGTGGGCGTGCAGGTGTGTGGGGATCTGTGTGAGACGCTGCTGTGTGTCGCCCCCTGCAGGTGGAGATGGTGTACAGCCTTCTGTCCATGCTGGGGACCCACGATAAGGACGACATGTCCCGCACGCTGCTCGCCATGTCCAGCTCCCAGGACTCCTGCATCGCCATGCGTCAGTCCGGCTGCCTGCCGCTGCTCATCCAGCTGCTGCACGGCAACGACAAGGACTCCCTGTTGCTAGGTAACCGCCTCATCCCCCTCCCGCCCGCCCGCCGTACGCCCGGCCATCCGTTCACACCTGTGTGGTTGCCTAGGTAACTCCCGCGGCAGCAAGGAGGCCCGAGCGCGGGCGTCGGCCGCCCTGCACAACATCGTCCACAGTCAGCCCGACGACAAGAGGGGCCGGCGGGAGATCCGAGTGCTCCACCTGCTGGAGCAGGTGCGTCATTACTGCGAGGCCTGCTGGACCTGGCAGGAGAACCACGAGAGGGGCGTAGACCAGGAGGACAACCCAAGTAAGTCCTGGGTCACATGACCGGCGGAGCCGCCGCCGCTAGCGTCATGTGCTGATGTGTGATGTCATGTTGCAGTGCCGTCCCCCGTGGAGCACCAGATCTGTCCGGCCGTCTGCGTCCTCATGAAGCTGTCCTTCGACGAGGAGCACCGCCACGCTATGAACGAGCTGGGTAAGTCGGCCAGGCTCCGATAGGGTTCTCTTAACTGGCTTCTAACTGGTTCTGACCCGATTCTGACTGGGTTTGTGTCCTACAGGTGGACTGCAGGCAGTGGCGGAGCTACTGCAGGTGGACTGTGAGATGTTTGGGCTGAGCAGCGATCATTACAGCGTCACCCTGAGAAGATACGCCGGCATGGCACTCACCAACCTCACCTTTGGAGACGTGGCCAATAAGGTGAAGGAGGCTTACCTCCATAGATCAGAACAGAATCTCCTTTACTGTCACTGAGCCACCAATCACGTGTTTCCATCCCATCAGGCCACGCTGTGCTCCATGAAGGGCTGCATGAGAGCGATGGTCGCCCAGCTGAAGTCTGAGAGCGAAGACCTGCAGCAGGTAAGTCCAGCTGCTGCTGTTCTATAGCGCTCAATCTAGTCCCACAGAGTTCTATAGCGCTGCGTATTTAGTGTCCCTTGGTGTTGCAGTTAATAGCCAGTGTCCCTTGGTATTGCAGTTAATAGCCAGTGTCCTTTGTTGTTCTGGGTAATAGCCACTGTCCTTTGTTGTTCCAGTTAATAGCTAGTGTCCCTTGGTGTTCCAGTTAATAGCCAGTGTCCTTTGTTTTTCCAGTTAATAGCCAGTGTCCTTTGTTTTTCCAGTTAATAGCCAGTGTCCTTTGTTGTTCCAGTTAATAGCCATTGTCCTTTGTTGTTCCAGTTAATAGCCAGTGTCCTTTGTTGTTCCAGTTATTAGCCAGTGTCCCTTGTTGTTGCAGTTAATAGCCAGTGTCCTTTGTTTTTCTGGGTAATAGCCAGTGTCCTTTGTTGTTCTGGGTAATAGCCAGTGTCCCTTGGTGTTCCAGTTAATAGTCAGTGTCCTTTGTTGTTCTGGGTAATAGCCAGTGTCCCTTGTTGTTGCAGTTAATAGCCAGTGTCCTTTGTTGTTCTGGGTAATAGCCAGTGTCCCTTGGTGTTCCAGTTAATAGCCAGTGTCCTTTGTTGTTCTGGGTAATAGCCAGTGTCCTTTGTTGTTCTGGGTAATAGCCAGTGTCCCTTGTTGTTTCAGTTAATAGCCAGTGTCCTTTTTTGTTCTGGGTAATAGCCAGTGTCCCTTGGTGTTCCAGTTAATAGCCAGTGTCCTTTGTTGTTCTGGGTAATAGCCAGTGTCCCTTGTTGTTGCAGTTAATAGCCAGTGTCCTTTGTTGTTCTGGGAAATAGCCAGTGTCCCTTGTTGTTTCAGTTAATAGCCAGTGTCCTTTGTTGTTCTGGGAAATAGCCAGTGTCCCTTGTTGTTGCAGTTAATAGCCAGTGTCCTTTGTTGTTCTGGGTAATAGCCAGTCTCCCTTGTTGTTTCAGTTAATAGCCAGTGTCCTTTGTTGTTCTGGGAAATAGCCAGTGTCCCTTCGTGTTGCAGTTAATAGCCAGTGTCCTTTGTTGTTCTGGGTAATAGCCAGTGTCCCTTGGTGTTCCAGTTAATAGCCATTGTCCTTTGTTGTTCCAGTTAATAGCCAGTGTCCTTTGTTGTTCTGGGAAATAGCCAGTGTCCCTTCGTGTTGCAGTTAATAGCCAGTGTCCTTTGTTGTTCTGGGTAATAGCCAGTGTCCCTTGGTGTTCCAGTTAATAGCCATTGTCCTTTGTTGTTCCAGTTATTAGCCAGTGTCCTTTGTTGTTGCAGTTAATAGCCAGTGTCCTTTGTTGTTCTGGGTAATAGCCAGTGTCCCTTGTTTTTGCAGTTAATAGCCAGTGTCCTTTGTTGTTCTGGGAAATAGCCAGTGTCCTTTGTTGTTCTGGGTAATAGCCAGTGTCCTTTGTTGTTGCAGTTAATAGCCAGTGTCCCTTGTTTTTCTGGGTAATAGCCAGTGTCCCTTGTTGTTTCAGTTAATAGCCAGTGTCCCTTGGTGTTCTGGGTAATAGCCAGTGTCCCTTGTTGTTGCAGTTAATAGCCAGTGTCCTTTGTTGTTCTGGGAAATAGCCAGTGTCCCTTGTTGTTTCAGTTAATAGCCAGTGTCCTTTGTTGTTCTGGGAAATAGCCAGTGTCCCTTGTTGTTTCAGTTAATAGCCAGTGTCCTTTGTTGTTCTGGGAAATAGCCAGTGTCCTTTGTTGTTCTGGGTAATAGCCAGTGTCCCTTGTTGTTCTGGGTAATAGCCAGTGTCCCTTGTTGTTCTGGGTAATAGCCAGTGTCCTTTGTTGTTCTGGGTAATAGCCAGTGCC
Organism: Apricaphanius iberus; assembly: GCA_028564705.1. Lineage (NCBI taxonomy): Eukaryota > Metazoa > Chordata > Actinopteri > Cyprinodontiformes > Aphaniidae > Apricaphanius > Apricaphanius iberus. The sequence goes on from JAPXFQ010001610.1 coordinate 50,715, forward strand.
CCTTGTTGTTCTGGGTAATAGCCAGTGTCCTTTGTTGTTCTGGGTAATAGCCAGTGTCCTTTGTTGTTCTGGGTAATAGCCAATGTCCCTTGTTGTTCTGGGTAATAGCCAGTGTCCTTTGTTGTTCTGGGTAATAGCCAGTGTCCCTTGTTGTTCTGGGTAATAGCCAGTGTCCCTTGTTGTTCTGGGTAATAGCCAGTGTCCTTTGTTGTTCTGGGTAATAGCCAGTGCCCCTTGTTGTTCTGGGTAATAGCCAGTGTCCTTTGTTGTTCTGGGTAATAGCCAGTGTCCTTTGTTGTTCTGGGTAATAGCCAATGTCCCTTGTTGTTCTGGGTAATAGCCAGTGTCCTTTGTTGTTCTGGGTAATAGCCAGTGTCCCTTGTTGTTCTGGGTAATAGCCAGTGTCCCTTGTTGTTCTGGGTAATAGCCAGTGTCCTTTGTTGTTCTGGGTAATAGCCAGTGCCCCTTGTTGTTCTGGGTAATAGCCAGTGTCCTTTGTTGTTCTGGGTAATAGCCAGTGTCCTTTGTTGTTCTGGGTAATAGCCAATGTCCCTTGTTGTTCTGGGTAATAGCCAGTGTCCTTTGTTGTTCTGGGTAATAGCCAGTGTCCCTTGTTGTTCTGGGTAATAGCCAGTGTCCCTTGTTGTTCTGGGTAATAGCCAGTGTCCTTTGTTGTTCTGGGTAATAGCCAGTGCCCCTTGTTGTTCTGGGTAATAGCCAGTGTCCTTTGTTGTTCTGGGTAATAGCCAGTGTCCTTTGTTGTTCTGGGTAATAGCCAATGTCCCTTGTTGTTCTGGGTAATAGCCAGTGTCCTTTGTTGTTCTGGGTAATAGCCAGTGTCCCTTGTTGTTCTGGGTAATAGCCAGTGTCCCTTGTTGTTCTGGGTAATAGCCAGTGTCCTTTGTTGTTCTGGGTAATAGCCAGTGTCCCTTGTTGTTCCAGGTAATAGCCAGTGTCCTGAGGAACCTGTCTTGGCGCGCCGATGTCAACAGTAAGAAGACGCTGCGTGAGGTCGGCAGTGTGCGAGCGCTGATGGGTTGCGCTCTGGAGGTGCAGAAGGTAAACAGTCACATAATCCCAGACTTGTACTGAGCATGCTCAGTCTGCTGCCTCTCACGGGGTATGCTGGTGCTCCAGGAGTCCACGCTGAAGTCTGTACTGAGCGCGCTCTGGAACCTGTCCGCCCACTGCACGGAGAACAAGGCGGACATCTGCGCCGTGGACGGCGCTCTGGCCTTCCTGGTGGGGACGCTGACACACCGCAGCCACACCAACACGCTCGCCATCATCGAGAGCGGCGGAGGAATCCTGCGGAACGTTTCCAGCCTCATCGCCACAAATGAGGCGCACAGGTAACCATTGGACTCCAGAACGAGCTGCCTGACTGAAGGAAAGGGTTTGTCAGCTCTTCCCTGCGCCTTGTCTTACAGGCAGATCCTGCGGGAGCACGGCTGCCTTCCCACGCTGCTGCAGCACCTCAAGTCTCACAGCCTGACCATCGTGTCCAACGCCTGCGGCACGCTGTGGAACCTGTCGGCGCGCGACGCCAAAGACCAGGAGACGCTGTGGGAGCTGGGCGCCGTGGGGATGCTGCGCAACCTCATCCACTCCCGCCACAAGATGATCGCCATGGGCAGCGCCGCCGCCCTGCGGAACCTGATGGCCAACCGCCCGGCGCGCTACAAGGACGCCAGCGTGGTGTCGCCGGGCGCCGGCGCCCCGTCGCTGCACGCCCGGAAGCAGAAGGCGTTGTTTGAGGAGCTGGACGCCCAGCAACTGTCGGAGACCTTCGACAACATCGATAACTTAAGCCCCAAGGCGGCCAACAGGAAGGGGCGGAGCTGTAACGGGGCCGGAGGAGGCAGCACCACACGCTCCTATACCAACACGCCCGTCCTGTCCAGCCCTAAGAGCGGCGAGGGCTCGAAGAGGGCAAACGAGGAGGCGGCATACGCGCGGTCGGTGTTCCCGCCCAGCGTGCGCGCCTCCAGCGACAGCCTCAACAGCGTGACGAGCACCGACGGTTATGGCAACCGCGGGAAGACCAAACCCTCCTCAGATACCTTCTACTCCTCTGACGAGAGCGCCGCCAACAAGTGCTGCGTCTACAGGAAGTACCCCGCAGACCTGGCTCACAAGATCCGCAGCGCCAACCACATGGCGGACGACGACGGCGCCGAGCTGGACACTCCCATCAACTACAGCCTGAAGTACTCCGACGAGCAGCTGAACTCTGGGAGACAGAGTCCCAGTCACCACGACGACCACGAGCCGGACGTCAGGCTGCGGAGGACAAACGGCGGCGAGCCGGGCCAGGGCAGCGGCCGCATGGCGCCGGGACAACCTCCGCGCTACGTCGTCGTCTCAGCGAACTCCACCTACGGCGGCGACGCGCCGCCCGAGCAGCCCATCGACTACAGCCTGAAGTACGGCAGCGAGTCGCCACGGAAACCGCCCTTCAAGCAGAAAGAGACTCCTCCTAATTCATCCTCCACTAACAAGCTCCGCCCCCTGCCGTCCGCCTCGCGTCCTGTGGCGAAGAGCAACCAGGAGTCGACCCAGACGTACTGTGTGGAGGACACGCCCATCTGCTTCTCCAGGGGCAGCTCTCTGTCCTCGCTGTCCTCAGAGGACGACGAGGACGCTGACGTCGTCACCAGGAAGAGCAAAGATGGCGGCGGCGGCAACAACTACTCGACGCTTCCTGTCGGCCAGAAAGACGAGCGCCAGCAGCAGCGGCAGCAGAAGGAGGCAGAAAGCCAGACATCCGCCGCTCCGTCCACTCGAGGACGGAGAAGCCACCACCACCATCACCACCACCACGTGACATCATCATCATCGGGCGCCAGGACGCCAAAGAGCCCCCCAGAGCCGCCGTACGCCCAGGAGACGCCGCTGATGTTCAGCCGCTGCACCTCCGTCAGCTCGCTCGACAGCTTCTCCACCTCCTCCATCGCCAGCTCCGTGCGCTCCAGCGAGCCGTGCAGCGGAATGCCGAGCGGCGTGGTCAGCCCCAGCGACCTCCCGGACAGCCCGGGTCAGACGATGCCGCCGAGCCGCGCCAAGACGCCGCCGCCGCCGGCACCGCTTCCTGCCGACAAGACGGAGCAGCAGGACAAGGCCAAGGAGGAGTGCGGCGCCGACGTCCTGCTTCACTTTGCCACCGAGAGCACGCCGCACGGCTTCTCCTGCGCCTCCAGTCTGAGCGCGCTCAGTCTGGACGAGCCGTACATCGCCACGGAGATGAAGAAGGAGGAGGAGGAGGGAGGGGGCAAGGAGACGAGGGAGGAGCCTCTCAAACCCATCCTGGACGAATCGGACGACGACAACGAGATCCTGGTGGCGTGCATCAACATGGCCATGCCCAAGTCGTCACAGAAACCAAAGAAACCGCCACCAGCGGCGCCACGGAAACCCAGCCAGCTTCCTGTCTACAAGCTCCTCCCACCACAGGGCCGACCGCCGCTGCCTCAGAGGAAGGACGTTCCGCCGCCTGAAGAGGTGCCGAGGGTTTACTGCGTGGAGGGAACGCCGCTTAACTTCTCCACCGCCACCTCGCTCAGCGACCTCACCATCGACTCCCCGCCCAATGAGGAGGCGGCCCCGCCCTCTGCTGCTCCCAGGACGCGGCCCGGCGTTCCAGAGGGCGAGAACGGTGACGACATCCTGGCTGAGTGCATCAACGCCGCCATGCCTAAAGCCAAACCCAGGAAACCCGTCAGGGCGCTGGACAGCAGCGACCTCCAGGCCACGCCCCTTCCTCCAACGCCGCCACCTCTGTGCCCGCCGCAGCCCAAGAAGAAACCCACCTCCCCCGTGAAGCCGATGCCTCAGCGGGCGCTGTACGCCGTCACCACGACAACTGCCGCCAAACCAAAGCCAGGATTTGCCTTTGACTCACCGCGCCACTACACTCCCATCGAGGGAACGCCATGCTGCTTCTCGCGCAACGACTCGCTGAGCTCCCTGGACTTTGATGAAGACGAGGCTGGCGAAAAGGAAGGAGAGGACAGGAAGAGGAAGCAGCAGACGGCCGCCGTCTTTCCCCGAACTAAAGCTGCCGCCGGTCAGACGGCGTCCGACGAGAAGCAGAAGTTCGCCATGGAGGACACGCCCGTCTGCTTCTCCAGAAACCCGTCGCTGAGCTCGCTGAGCGACATCGACCAGGAGAACAACAACAAGGAGTTTGCTCCGCCCCCACGGCAGGACGAGGGGGCGGAGCCAGACAGAGACGAAGCAGAGGCCAAACCTCTTCCTCCTGCTGAGGTGAGTCAGGGCGGACAGGTACACCGTTAGGGTGGGGCCAGGATCTCCATGACAGCAGGTAGTAATCCAGTGATACTTATATAGTGAACTGTTCACGAAAAGGCAGCTTGATGTGCAGAGCCGCTCTTTCCACAGGGCAAACAACAATCAAACGCAACACCAGTCATTTAAGGGGGGCGTGGCCTCTGGTCCGTAAGAAGCCCCTCCCCCAATCAGAGGTTCTGTTAGCGACTGGTTTAGCAGGTTTAACAAATTAATGCTATCATGTCCTCACCAGGTACCCCAGAACAACTCCAGACTTTACAGACCGAGAATGTTCTCAAGTACAAAAACTAAATAACACGTATTTATAATTCTTCTTACATCTATCATTAGTTTGAAGGAAATCTGTACAAAAACTTAAGCAAAATTCAAACATTCGCAAACATGCTAAAATGCTAATGCTGACTAGCAATCTTAATGCTAGCAAGCATAAAAAAGCTAAAATACTAACAAGAACTAGCTAGCTTATTAGCTTTCAAAATAATTATTACGAAAAGTTTAATGTAATAAAAAAATTAACTTAAACGCTAACATGAGCTAACATGCTAATGCTAACTAGCATGCTAATGCTAAGTAGCTTAAGGGGTGTGAATACTTTCCCAAGTCTGATGAGAAGTTGTGTTTCAGTAGTTCTGGCTATAAAGTACATAGAGATGTGGGTTCTGATGCATTATGGGATATGGAGTTCTTCTGGATGCCCAGCAGATGTAGGGCTGATGAGGCTGTCTCTGTCTTCTCTATCAAATGAATTGACAGACAGAAGGTCATCAATATATGTGGAAGCCTGAAGATCTGTGGATCTAAGAGTGACTATGACTCAGTCAGAGAGAGAGAAGCATGTTTGATAGGCAGGAGGTCAGACAGATGCCCTGTTTTCCACTAGGGTTGCTACACACTCTAACATAACGTACGGCTTACAACAGGTAGGTTGTGTTTCTATCACCATCTGAGAAGAACAGCAGTGGTTAGCTTAACAAAAGCTCCAGCAAAAATCAGACTTCTGCCTCGCCTCACACCAGCACTGATCCATCCAGCGATCATCCAGTCTGTGGAGAGTCTGCAGCTCTGATCTTCTCTGCTGCTAAAGCAGCTTCTCCATCTATCACACACCGACTTCACCTGCTACCGCAACCCGATGAAGCCTGTATGTGGATGATAACAGCCCTGATCACAGCTCCATTCGTCGTGTTGATCTGATAAAAATCCTCCATCACTCACAGTTTTCTGATGTCCCAGATGCTGAAGCTGCAGCCTGTATCTGTAGATTCTCCCCTCAGCTTCCAATTTATCAAACCACAAGCTTCTATAAACACTACAAAGCACTTTATAAAACACTCAGTTGTGTTTTTATGGAGCTATTTAGAGCAAAAAATAAAAAAAATCCTTCTCTGACACTGAATATTTCCAATATCATGGAGAACATTTCTGATCTTGGTGTTTATGTTATTACACTGAGACAAACAAGCAACTCCAGGCCAATCAGCAGCTACCGCTGCTGGGTAGGAGTGGGAGGGATATCCCATTACTGGACCAATCAGGGTCGAGGAAGGACACAGGTAATGGAAACACGGCGGAACCGTTCCGTACCGACCCTAGTGGAAAAGGGGACAGACAGACGGGCAGGCCATCTATATAACATTTTATTCAGGAATAATGTAAAACAATAAGCCTCTATTAGACATCTAAAGTTGGTCATTCCGTTTATAGAGCGTTTAGATTGCAGTAATTGGAAATAATGATGTTTAATAATGCTAGTTTAAGAGGTTTGGTGGTGGGCAGCAACAATTAGAGAATTAAATCTGATTATAAGTTTCGTTGGTTTCTGCTTCTCTCATCCTGAAGGAAAATGTATCAGATAAAATTTCAATAGATTTGGTTCTGATTCTTTGTTGGAATCTTTTATCACGATTCAGTCTGATCCAGTTAGATATAGATATGGGTCAGTGATGAAAGAGCTGTTATATTAATTATATCCCTGTAATTTAATGACGTAACACTGAGTCAGTAACAGTTTACTAGTAAAAATAATAGATTTTTGAACTTGTGAATCAAATTGATTCTTAGAATCAATTCAAAATCTATTTTTTTTTCAACACAGGCCTACAATGGATCTATAATTTAAGGGGAAGTACCTGTTTTTACTCAACATGGACCTTATTTCTAGCATGCATTACGTTCTACCCACCCAGACCAGTTAGGAGCCACTAGGAGTCCTTCAGGAGAAGTTTACATCCATATAATGGGAGTTAATGGTTCAGCCAAAGATCAGCCTGTAAATAAGGAATTATCTGCCATTAAACTCCTTCATTGTTTGCTTATCAATCACTAGCACTATTCCTCTGGGAGTTCAGAGCGACTCTGAGGAGCTGCTGTGTTATTGTCTGCAGGGGGTTTTACAGGATTTTAATCCAACCAGTGACTAACCAGCGGTTAGTTAGACAGAACTACTGTAGACATCATCATGGTTCATGTTTGAACCAATAAGTTCAGCTTCTACAGCCTCTATTTCTACAACCTACAGACTACAGCTGGAATGGAGGACGGCTGTGATGATGATTGTGATCACAGGTTGGTGTAAACTGGATTTAAATCCTGTAAAACACCCGGATGACGACGCTCTGACCTCCCAGGGGAATAGAGCTACTGATTGATCACCAATCATTGCTGAAATGATAAAGCCTTATTTACAGGCTTGACCCCAACACACAACAATGAGGGACATCAGCAGGACAGGCTGTCTGACGTGTCCCCTCTGTCCCACACAGGTGGAGTCCAAGCCCCGCCCCCCTGCAGCCAGCGGCTACGCCCCCAAAGCGTTCCACGTGGAGGACACGCCCGTCTGCTTCTCCAGGAACTCCTCCCTCAGCTCCCTCAGCATCGACTCCGAGGACGACCTGCTGCAGGAGTGCATCAGCTCCGCCATGCCCAAGAAGAAGAAGAAGTCTGCTGCCACGCCGCCCGCCCCCCCACTTCCTGTCTCCAAGGGCGACGACATCCTGGCGGAGGAGGAGCCTACAGAGGCTCCCAGAAGCCCCGCCTCTCCCGACTCAGAGTCGTTTGATTGGAAAGCCATCCAGGAGGGCGCCAACTCCATCGTCAGCAGCCTGAACGCCGCCGCCTCCTCGCTGTCCCGCCAGCCGTCCTCAGACTCAGACTCCGTCCTGTCCCTCAAGTCCGTCGGCTCGCCCTTCCACCTGCCCAGGGCCAATAGGAACGCTGCGGAGGAGGAGGAGGAGGAGGAGGGGGAGGAGCATGTACAGGTGAGGCGGGGCGCCCGGATCCTGAAGCCCGGCGAGCGCAGCGCGCTGGAGGCCAAGAGGAAGGAGGATGAGGAGGAGGAAGAGGAGGCCAAGGTGCTGAGGGGGGGGAAGAAGGTGTACAGGAGTCTGGTGACAGGTAAACCCAGGGCGGAGCCTGCAGCCAGGGGGCGGAGCAAGCCCAGAGCTGCAGCCGTGGCCAAAGCTCCAGGAGATGGAGGAGGGTCATCTCGAGACTCCACCCCCTCCCGCCCCTCTGTGCCAGCCAATCAGAAAGCAGCAAAGCTGTCCCAGCTTCCGCGCACGGCGTCTCCAGGTACCACCTCGTCCTCGTCTTCCTCCAGAGCCGCCAAACAGAGCGCGATGAAGAGCGGCGGCATCCCCAGGAGCGAGTCGGCCTCCCGTCTCAGTGGCTCCGCCTCCAAGAAACAGAAGGCGGAGCCCCAGAAGGCGGAGCCTCAGGAGCCCCAGAAGGCGGAGCCTCAGGAGCCCCAGAAGGCGGAGCCTGAGAAACCAGTGTTGGTGCGCCAGTCCACCTTCATCAAGGAAGCTCCGAGCCCCACGCTGAAGAGGAAGCTGGAGGAGTCTTCCTCAGTGGGGGCGGAGTCCCAGTCCAGCCCAGAAACGCCGCTTCCTCCCACCGCCAGGAGGCCGGACGTCAACCGCTCGCATTCAGAGAGTCCGTCACGCCCACAGGAAGTGACCTCCTCCCGGCTGAGCCGCACCGGGACCTGGAAGCGTGAGAACAGTGGCGCCGCGGCGGCGAGCGGCGCCAAACACTCCACGTCCTTACCGCGCGTCGGCACCTGGAAGAGGACAGGAAGCTCCTCCTCGGTGCTGTCTGCGTCCTCGGAATCCAGCGAAAAGGGGCGGGGCGAGGACGGCGCCGCCGGCAGGTCCAAGGGGACGTGGCGCAAGGCGAAGAGTGGCGACTCGGTCGCCTTCAAGGCGGAGGACGTCTGGGTGCGTCTGGAGGACTGTCCCGTCAACAACCCACGCTCGCCAAACGCCCCGCCTGTCATCGACAGCCCCGCCCCCTCCAAGATCCCTTCCTCCTCCTCTTCCTGCTCCTCCAACCTCAACCTGCGGCGAAGCTGCGAGAGCCTGGACGACCCGCCTCCGCCCGATCGCCAGCAGCAGCAGCAGCGCAGCGGTCCGCAGCGCAGCGGCGCCGTGGCGGCCCGCGTCAGTCCCTTCAACTACACGCCCAGCCCCAGGAAGAGCAGCGCCGAAGTAAGCCCCGCCCCCACACAGCCCCCCAGCAGCACGTCCACCACGTCCACGCGGCCCTCGCTCATCCCCACCCCCGTCACCAAGAAGCGCGAGCCGAAGGGCGGAGACGGAGCGGGCGGTGGCGAGCGCGGCTCCTACATCGTCACGTCCGTCTAACAGGAAGTGATGTCTGGGAACGGAACTGTACAGGAAGTTAGTCAGTGTTTAAGCTCCGCCCCATCCCCCTGCTGCTTCATTAGCTCCTCCCACCTGCCTGAGAGATAACTTAAAAAACTTTCTATGTTTTTATACCACTAAATGATCTGTAGCGCTTAGCTCCGCACCTCCCTGCATGGCCCCACCCCTTCATAACGTAACCATGGTGACCTGAAGGTGATAATGTTGATGATGATGATGTAGCTGTAGCGTCTGGAAGGTTCTGAACAGAGCCCGGTTCTGCTCATTTCTACTCATCTGATTGGTTCCACCACCTTGGGTCCAGTTGGTTCCTAATGAACCGACCCGATCAGAACCGAACCGACCCCGTTCACAACCAACCGATCAGAACCGAACCGACACTGAAACACTGATCCATGCGTAAGCGTGGTACCAGAACCAGCAGCCTATTTTAGCCGGGCTTTGTTCAGAACCTGGGTCTGATACTTGCTGTCCTATCGCCTTGGAAACGAGTAACACTGTAAAGCGTAAGTTATTGCTGTAAACCTGCAGGCGTTCTGATCTGAAGCACATAATTTAAGAGTTTCTGCAGATTTCCACTGAAGCTCCATGTTTAACTGAAGATGATCAATAAAGTTCAACACAAACTGCTTCCTGGTTCTGGTTTCTAATTTTAGCTCCACCTCCACACTGTGTTAGCTTTATGCTAGCACTGTTAGCTTCATGCTAGCAATGTGTTAGCTTTATGATAGCACTATATTAGCTTGATGCTAGCAATATGTTAGCTTTATGCTAGTACTATATTAGCTTGATGCTAGTACTATGTTAGCTTCATGCTAGCAATGTGTTAGCTTTATGATAGCACTATATTAGCTTGATGCCCAGTACTATGTTAGCTTGATGCTAGCACTATGTTAGCTTTATGCTAGTACTATGTTAGCTTGATGCTACAACCGTGTTAACTTGATGCTAGCACAGGGGTGTTGTGTATAATTCCTTTTAAGGTAAACCATGTGTAGCACTTATTCTGCTCTCTAGACCTTGTTCTCTTTGACTTGGCCACTTGAACATTTAGGACTTGGGTGTGACTCGGACTCCAGAGGTGGTGACTTGTCTACAACACTGCATCCAGGTCATCCAAGTCATCCTCCAAGTCGTCCACGGGGAGAAAACATGAAGGTACATGGGGGAACTGGTCAATGACCCGAACAAATGTGGGACAACAGTAACAAAGGTTCCTTACTACGTTGTCATGGATTAAAATCCTGTAGCGCTCAAAAGGTCCCCCTGCTTAAGCAAGGACCTGTCCAGGTATGAAGTTTCCCAGAGAGCATCTGGATGATCCAGGAGAGGATTGGGAGAACGTCATACGCTCAGATGGAACCAAAGCAGCATAGCTACTGTGAAGCATGGGGGTGGAAGCATCATGCTGTGGGACCAGGAAGAATGAATGGGGCCATGTATGGTGGCATCAGTGAGAGTGTTGCAGCATGACAATGATCCCAAACACATCGCCATGGTAACCAAGGAGGAGGGGCTTCCTAAGAAGCATTTCAAGGTCCCTGATTGGCCGAGCCAGTCTGCAGATCTCAGCCCCATAGAAAGTCTCAAAACATGGAGGAATGGGCCAAAATAGCAGCAACAGTGGAAACCTGCTGGAGACCTACAGGTGACCTTTGACCTCTGGGATTATAACAAAGAACTGATTAACTTTTATTGACAAAATACTGATTTTCTGCACTATTATAAAACAAAAAAAGTGTAGCTATCTTTTTAAAGGACAGCTCAACCAATCAGAGGCTGCCTGTTTACTCGCCTGTATGTATGAAGTCCTTTAGCTTTAGCTGTAACGCTCCACTGGTGAAAGTAAATCTGTTGGGTTCCTGCTTGGTACTCAGTATGTACTTGGTACCACACTGCCAGACAGAACACGTTAGTAATAAGGAAAGGTCCAACCTTCTGGGCCGGTAAAACCCCTAACGATGTTTCTTCTGGACCAGATTACCGACCCATGGAGCTCCAATCAGAACCGGGTTTATCACTGATATAGGAGTAGAATTCTGGTGAAACCACCCTCTGATTCTACCCACTTGGTCACTGTGGGGGTTCTGTTTGACCTGGTTAAAGCCTGCCGGGCCTTTGGGTCAGAGATGAACTCAGAAGAAACATGTCCAAACGGCCCTTAATGAGCCCAGTTCTACCAGAACACCCTGAACTGGTCAACAGACGTTAGGTGTTCAGGTGAACAGAACCGGGTCATATCCAGAACCTCTGGTGAACCAGTCCAATGAGGAGGTTCTGACTGGTACCAGTTCAGGAGATGGTGATCCTTCCAGCAGAACCATCTAAAGTCCAGCTTTGGACCAGAAACCCAATCAACCCAAACCCGGTTCCATCTCTGAGCAGAACATTAGCCCTGCAGCACCCTGTATGGCCGCCAGGGGGAGCAGCATGCTCAGATTCAGCTCTAACTCTGGAGAAGGATTTTACTCTGAAAGTCCACACCGGAAGTGGAGTCACTGCAGTCTGACGTCATCTCCGTCCTGTCAGAGTGTGATGGACACTCAGAAGGTAAGAACCGGACAGTTCTGGGTTCTGACCCAAACTGGCGTTAGCCGTTAGCCACACAGGGCTGCACCGATCGGCTGATCCGGTCACCATGGTAACCTCCTGCTGATAGCTGCAGGGTCAGGTGTGACGTCATGTTTACCTGGTGTCCGGTTCCGACAGATCTGGTCAGGTGTTTACCGGGTTCTGGAGCCACCAATCAGAACCGCTGTTAATATTTACTGTAATCTGCTCCGTGTATTGATAAATACTGATTTCTGTGTGATATAATTATATGTAACCAGTTTGATAATATGACTATGATTATAGGTCAGGTCCTCTCGGGTCGCTATGGAAACCGTCAGATTTCTGAGACACTTTGACATAATAAAGATGATTCCTTCCCCTATCGAGCCAGTTTAAGCAGATATATCTGATATATTTAGTCTATCAGATGTTGGAAGGTATGAATATGTTTCTGTGTAATTCTGTCCTTGTTACATCAACACGTCTAAAACTGCTGAAGGAACTTTCTCCCTAGAAAATATCCACTGGATGATCAGTAAACTACAGATGGACGACCTGATTGGTCTGGGGGTTGCTATGGTTACAGCAGGTTTTCATCATACTTTGATGCTAAACCATTCATTATTTTTAAATGTTTTTTTCCCATTATTATCACCAGTGTTCCTACCTAAGTATAGTCCTTGGCATTGCTATCCCTCTGCCGACCACAGGAGGGCCCCGCACTGAAGCTCAAGCCTACTTCCTGAGGAGTGAGTGGGCGGGGTTCCCCCAGCTGGACGTAGCGTGTGGAAGGATCACGTTTTTCCAGTCAGATCCTCTCCGACCCCTCAGGCGCCTCGGTCAGCCAGGAGGGGGCAGTATACAGCCCGGAAGTGGTGCATGTTTTTGTAGCTCACATTAACTACTTAAGGGAACACGGGGAGAACATGCAAACTCCACACAGAAAGGCTCTTTTGCCAACCCCACCCAGGGTGTGGGAGCTGATTATATGGAGGAACAAACACACCCTCAGCATCCACAGCGTCCCCGGCAGGAATCGAACCCAGGACCTTCTAGCTGTGAGCTGCACTACCAGCTGCGCCACTATGCTCCCCCATTCAATGATTTTTAATTCAGTTATTTTTATAGCACCAATTCCCATCAGATATCATCTCAATGCAGTTTACAAGAAAAATAATTTCCATATAATTATACAAACATTACAATCAGCTGAAAGTTTGGGGAGGATCTACAGTTGTGGCCAAAAGTTTAGAGAATGACATAAATATTAGTTTTCACAAAGTTTGCTGCTAAACTGCTTTTAGATCTTTGTTTCAGTTGTTTCTGTGATTTACTGAAATATAATTATAAGCACTTCATACGTTCCAAAGGCTTTTATCAACAATTACATGACATTTATGCAAAGAGTCAGTATTTGCAGTGTTGGTCCTTCTTTTTCAGGACCTCTGCAGTGTGACTGCGCATGATCTAAATCAACTTCTGGTCCAAATCCTGACTGATAGAAACCCATTCTTTCATAATCACTTCTTGGAGTTTGTCAGAATCAGTGGGTTTTTGTTGAGGGTTGACCAAACGTTCTCAATGGGATTAAGATCTGGGGAGTTTCCAGACAGACTACCAGACTTTCTTTGCTGCCCTGAAGCCTTCTTAACAAGAACTGAACCTCTTTTCTTAAAGTTCTTGATAATCCTATAAATTATTGATTTAACTGCAATCTTAGTAGCCACAGTATCGTTGCCTGTGAAGCCATTTTTATGCAAAGCAATGATGGCTGCACGGGGGATTCTTTGCAGGTCACCATGGTTACCAAGCATCACCCTCCTTTAAACATATAAAGTCTGCCATTCTAACCCAATCAGCCTGACATAAAGATCTCCAGCCTTGTGTTCATCAACATTCTCACCTGAGTTAACGAGACGATTACTGAAATGATCTCAGCAGCTCCTTTAATGACAGCAATGAAATGCAGCAAAGAAGGATTATGCAATTCATCTGATCACTGTTCATAACATTATGGAGTTTATACAAATTACTATTAGAAAAACTTAAGCAGCAACTTTTCCCATTTCCAATATTTCTGTAATTCTCTAAACTTCTGGTCATAACTGTAGCTGAGCAGGATACCAGACCATGTGGAGCTTCTATGGGGAGAAAAATACTGAGAGAAAACTGGGTTAACAATAACAATAACAGCAGAAAATATATATCTGGAGAGTAGTAGGAGAGAAAAGTAAAGGAGAAAGGAAAAGTGGTCAGTCTGTCCTCCAACAGTCTAAACCTATAGCAGCATAACTACAAAAATAACTCAGGATAACCTAAGCCACTCTAACTATAAGCTTTATCAAAAAGGAAGGTTTTAAGCCTAGTCTTAAAAACAGACAGAGTATCTGCCTCATGGACTAAAACTGGGAGCTGGTTCCACAGGAGAGGAACCTGATAACTAAAAGATCTGCCTCCTATTCTACTGTTAGAAATCCTAGGAACTACCAGTAGACCTGCATTCTGAGAACAAAGTTCTCTGTTAGGAACATATGGAACAATCAGATCTCTGATGTACGATGGAGCTGATTATTAAGGGCTTTATACGTAAGGAGGAGGATCTTAAACTCTATTCTGGATTTAACAGGGAGCCAATGGAGAGAAGCCAAAACAGAGGAAATGTGACTCTCTCTTTTTAATATTCATCAGAACTCTTGCTGCAGCATTTTGGATCAACTGAAGGCTTTTAATTGCATTTTGTGGACTTCCTGATAATAAGGAATTACAGTAATCCAGCCTTGAAGTAACAAATGCATGGACTAGTTTCTCTGCATCACTCCTGGTCAGAATGTTTCTAATTTTAGCAATCTAATTTTGTCTGAATTTAAAAGTAGAAAATTCAGAGTCATCCAGGTTTTTATGTCTTCCAGACATGCTTGTAATCTACGTAACTGATTGGTTTCATCAGGTTTTATGGATAAATATTAGGGCGTCACGATCTTGATTTTGTATTGAAATCGGTTGATATTACATTAGGACCTTGCACATCGAAATCCAAAAGAGGATCCCGATGACCTCCTGCTCCTATGTTTGCTGTGTGTCCCACTCAGGACTCCGTAGAAACAGTTAGCAGGAAACCGTCTATTTCCTCAGATTTCCTCATCACAAACAAACACACATTGTATTTTCCCTAACAAGTAACTCTCACCACTTTTACAGCTCACAACAACACCTGGTAACATTTTAACTTCCTGTATCACATCCTCCGTTATCAGAGCGCACGTCTACAGATCATGTTAGCTGATGCTAGCTAGTAGCTATTAGCTAAGCTACAGCTTGACCACGGCGAGGATAGAAGAAGCAGCAGAACCAGAACTAAAGCTGCTCTTTCTACTCTCAGATCACCGGTGAGGAAATGTTGAGTTCCAGCGAGTTAAATCCACATTCTCATAGTAAACAAGAGGAGCGCTGTTAGCTGCATTTAGCTTAGAAGAATCAGATATCTGGAGCATTTTATCCAGTTGTTCTGCAGTAACTGTAAAGAGTCACTAGATGGCAGCCACCCTCTCTTAATCATTTCTGTTATTTAATAAATAATGTTCCACTTTTATTGTAAATAAATTATTTCAATTTGACCAATAATGCCTAATGTGATACATTACACAAGAATAATAAAAAATGCATCACTTTTGTCTTTTAAAATAAGATTTACGGTACAAAAGTTTATGCATGAAACCAATGACTGTAGACTAGTCAAAAAGTGACACAGGACTCTGTACTGTAAAGGGAAGAAAATGAAAGTCGAAAATTACATGGAGGATTTGGAGAATCGTAACATTTCTAATAAATATAACTGTGTATCATCAGCATAACTTTGGAAATTCATACTAATAGAATTTATTTTATTTATGAAGAATCCCATAAAGTCATCACTACAGAGAGAAGGGAGAATATTTGGATCAACAGAGCTATGACTCTGTGTAAGTTTGGTAACTGTACTAAAAAGAAACCTAGGATTGTTTTTATTTACCTCTATTAATAATGAGAAATATGCTGTTCTACCTTGTTGAAGGGCGGTTTTGAAAAGTAGTAACTATTTTTCCAAGTTAGAAAGGAATCATTTAAGTCTGATTGGTCAGTTTCAGCAACAGCCAGAGATCATTTTACCAGTAGGGGGCGCTATAGTCATTGTGATCAGTAGTTAATGCAGCGTTTGGCCACAATATGCTTTATAATGAAAGGATCATTTATCTAATCTGTTCTTTTAATGATTCTGAACACCAGGAGGTTGTAGAGAAACAACCAATCAGACGCTGAGTTTGTTTCCATGTGTTTCTAGAGGATTCTATGAGGTTTTAGTAAAAAGCTTTACAGATTAATCAGATCTTAGTTTCTGTCGTTCATTGATCCGTGAGGAAGGAATGTGTTCACAGGTGGAAGAAAAAAACAGAAACTACGCTGCAATTATAGGCAGATAGTAGGCAGACCCGCCATGAAAGGTTAGCACCCCCTGCTGTCCTGGTCAAGAATTGCTTTGTAACAGAAAAAATCAATGCAGAACGCAGAGAAAGAAACGGAGAACCATAAACGAGAAATTCGTCTGTCTGGGTTTAAATAAGCTGTTATAAACTAGGCTTCACATGACTAACTAATGAACCAGGGAAACTAAAGTTGTACCTGCTGGTTCTGGTTCAGGTTCTGGTTCAGGTTCTGGTTCAGGTGGGTCATCAAAGTAACACAGAACCATGTTTATACCAACAGGAAGCTCTGCGGCGCATCATCAACACATTAGCCAATAAGAATGAAGAGCTCCAACTTTTCCTGGACTCGGTTGACAACACTCAGACAGGCCTGCAGGTCAGCAGCTTATTGGTTGAGAGGGGAGGGGGGAGGGACTTACGTAGATAGAATACATTAACTGTTCACAAACTGTCCAATCAGGAGGAGTCCTGCAAGGTGATGTCAGAGCTGGAGGTGGAGCTGGAGAATCTAAGCTCCGCCTTGGAGGAAAGAGGGGCTCAGCTCCGTAGCATCATCAAGGAGGAGAAGCAGAGGAAGGAGGCGGAGCTTCAGGTGGAGTTCATGCAACGTCATAGTTGTTGTTGTTTAACGTTGTTGACATTAACGGTGTGTTTTGTTGCCATGGTTTCTAGCGGCAGCTCTCAGAAGGGAAAATGGCTCTGCTTTCCTGTCAGGAGCTGCTGGAGTTCGCTAATCAGACGCTGACCATCGCCAACGAAGAAGAGTTCCTAACGGTGAACGCCATCTTTCTTTTTGTCTGGGAGAACTTTATCAGACAGACACCAACCAGTCAGACAGACAGACACCAACCAATCAGACAGACAGCAACCAGTCAGACAGACACCAAACAGTCAGGCAGACACCAACCAGTCAGACAGACACCAACCAGTCAGACAGACAGACACCAACCAATCAGAAAGACAGCAACCAGTCAGACAGACAGACACCAACCAGTCAGACAGACAGACACTAGTCAGACAGACACCAACCAGTCAGACAGACAGACACCAACCAGTCAGACAGACACCAACCAGTCAGACAGACAGACACCAACCAGTCAGACAGACACCAACCAGTCAGACAGACAGACCCAACCAGTCAGACAGACAGACATAGTCAGACGACACCAACCAGTCAGACAGACACCAACCAGTCAGACAGACAGACACTAGTCAGGCAGACACCAACCAGTCAGGCAGACACCAACCAGTCAGACAGACAGACACTAGTCAGACAGACACCAACCAGTCAGGCAGACACCAACCAGTCAGACAGACAGCAAAGGCAACAGACACAAACAGTCAGACAGACACCAACCAGTCAGACAGACACCAACAGTCAGACAGACAGCACCAACAGTCAGACAGACACCAACCAGTCAGACAGACACCAACCAGTCAGACAGACACCAACCAGTCAGACAGACACCAACCAGTAGACAGACACCAACCAGTCAGACAGACACCGACAGACCAACCAGTCAGACAGACACCAACCAGTCAGACAGACACCAACCAGTCAGACAGACACCAACAGTCAGACAGACACCAACCAGTCAGACAGACACCAACCAGTCAGACAGACACCACAGTCAGAGACACCAACAGTCAGACAGACAGACACCAACCAATCAGGACAGACAGCAACGAACAGACACCAACAGTCAGAAACAACCAGTCAGACAGACACCAACCAGTCGACAGACAGACAGACACCAACAGTCAGACAGACACCAACAGTCAGACAGACACCACCTACAGACACCAATCAGACACACCAGTCAGACAGACAGACACAACCAGTCATACAGACACCAACCAGTCAGACAGACACCAACCAGTCAGACAGACAGCAACCAGTCAGACAGACACCAACCAGTCAGACAGACACCAACCAGTCAGACAGACACCAACCAGTCAGACAGACACCAACCAGTCAGACAGACAGACACCAACCAGTCAGACAGACACCAACCAGTCAGACAGACACCAACCAGTCAGACAGACAGACACCAACCAGTCAGACAGACAGACACCAACCAGTCAGACAGACACCAACCAGTCAGACAGACACCAACCAGTCAGACAGACACCAACCAGTCAGACAGACACCAACCAGTCAGACAGACACCAACCAGTCAGAAAGACAGACACCAACCAGTCAGACACCAACCAATCAGACAGACAGCAACCAGTCAGACAGACACCAACCAGTCAGACAGACACCAACCAGTCAGACAGACAGACACTAGTCAGACAGACACCAACCAGTCAGACAGACAGACACCAACCAGTCAGACAGACACCAACCAGTCAGACAGACAGACACCAACCAGTCAGACAGACAGACACCAGTCAGACAGACACCAACCAGTCAGACAGACACCAACCAGTCAGACAGACACCAACCAGTCAGACAGACACCAACCAGTCAGACAGACACCAACCAGTCAGACAGACACCAACCAGTCAGACAGACACCAGTCAGACAGACAGACACCAACCAGTCAGACAGACACCAACCAGTCAGACAGACACCAACCAGTCAGACAGACACCAACCAGTCAGACAGACACCAACCAGTCAGACAGACAGACACCAGTCAGACAGACACCAACCAGTCAGACAGACACCAACCAGTCAGACAGACACCAACCAGTCAGACAGAAGACACAACCAGTCAGACAGACACAACAGTAGACAGACACAACCAGTCAGACAGACACCAACCAGTCAGACAGACAGACACCAACCAGTCAGACAGACACCAAATCAGCAGGACACCAACCAGTCAGACAGACACCAATCAGACAGACACCAACCAGTCAGACAGACAGACACAACCAGTCAAGACAGACACCAACCAGTCAGACAGACACCAACCAGTCAGACAGACACCAACCAGTCAGACAGACACCAATCAGTCAGACAGACACCAACCAGTCAGACAGACACCAACAAGTCAGACAGACAGACACCAACCAGTCACCAACCAGGAGGACAGACACCAACAAGTCAGACAGACAGACACCAACCAGTCACCAACCAGTCAGACAGACAGACAGACACCAGTCAGTCAGACAGACACCAACCAGTCAGACAGACACCAACCAGTCAGACAGACACCAACCAGTCAGACAGACACCAACCAATCAGACAGACACCAATCAGTCAGACAGACACCAATCAGTCAGACAGACACCAACCAGTCAGACAGACACCAACCAGTCAGACAGACACCAACCAGTCAGACAGACACCAACCAGTCAGACAGACACCAACCAGTCAGACAGACACCAACCAGTCAGACAGACACCAACCAGTCAGACAGACACCAACCAGTCAGACAGACACCAACCAGTCAGACAGACACCAACCAATCAGTCAGACAGACAGACACCAACCAGTCAGACAGACACCAATCAGTCAGACAGACACCAACCAGTCAGACAGACACCAACCAGTCAGACAGACACCAACCAGTCAGACAGACACCAATCAGTCAGACAGACACCAACCAGTCAGACAGACACCAATCAGACAGACACCAACCAGTCAGACAGACAGACATCAACCAGTCAGAGAGACAGACACCAACCAATCAGACAGACACCAACCAGTCAGACAGACACCAATCAGTCAGACAGACACCAGTCAGTCAGACAGACACCAACCAGTCAGACAGACACCAACCAGTCAGACAGACACCAGTCAGTCAGACAGACACCAACCAGTCAGACAGACACCAACCAGTCAGACAGACAGACACCAACCAGTCAGACAGACAGACACCAACCAGTCACCAACCAGGAGGACAGACAGACAGACACCAGTCAGTCAGACAGACACCAACCAGTCAGACAGACACCAACCAGTCAGACAGACACCAACCAGTCAGACAGACACCAACCAGTCAGACAGACAGACACCAACCAGTCACCAACCAGGAGGACAGACAGACAGACACCAGTCAGTCAGACAGACACCAACCAGTCAGACAGACACCAACCAGTCACCAACCAGTCAGACAGACACCAACCAGTCAGACAGACACCAACCAGTCAGACAGACACCAACCAGTCAGACAGACACCAATCAGTCAGACAGACACCAACCAGTCAGACAGACACCAACCAGTCAGACAGACACCAACCAGTCAGACAGACACCAACCAGTCAGACAGACACCAACCAATCAGTCAGACAGACAGACACCAACCAGTCAGACAGACACCAACCAGTCAGACAGACACCAACCAGTCAGACAGACACCAACCAGTCAGACAGACAGCAACCAGTCAGACAGACACCAACCAGTCAGACAGACACCAACCAGTCAGACAGACACCAATCAGTCAGACAGACACCAACCAGTCAGACAGACACCAACCAGTCAGACAGACACCAACCAGTCACCAACCAGGAGGACAGACAGACAGACACCAGTCAGTCAGACAGACACCAACCAGTCAGACAGACACCAACCAGTCAGACAGACACCAACCAGTCAGACAGACACCAACCAGTCAGACAGACACCAACCAGTCAGACAGACAGACAGACACCAGTCAGTCAGACAGACACCAACCAGTCAGACAGACACCAACCAGTCAGACAGACAGACACCAACCAGTCAGACAGACACCAATCAGTCAGACAGACACCAACCAGTCAGACAGACACCAACCAGTCAGACAGACAGACAGACACCAGTCAGTCAGACAGAC
>JAPXFQ010001613.1:0-66934 GCA_028564705.1 Apricaphanius iberus
CTTCTTCTTCTTCTTCTTCGTTTCTTAAAGGGCCTTTATTTTTATTTTTGTATGACACATAAAAACACAGAGATTAAATTATATATATATATATATATATATATATATATATAAAATTATAAATAAATATTAATATTCACCCTGTTCATCGTCTTCAATCACAATTGGAGAGTCTATGTGTGATATAGACATGCAATTCGCATTAGTTATATATATATATATATATATATATATATATATATATATATATATATATAGTGAATATATGTAATAAATCAACCCTGTTACCTGGTCTGCTTTCAGGTATAAAGTGTTCGACGACGGGCAATCCCTGTGTTGTTGATGTAATTTCTAGCGTGTCACGAATATCGTCCCAGTCTTAAAAGAAAAGAAAAAAAAAAAAACAGATAGAAAATTGTTTTTTTTTTCTCATTGTGTAAAAAAATAGCATATTATGTAAAAATAGAAATAGGGATTTTACCAACATCCAGCACTCGCGTTAATTCAGCATCTAGTTCTGGAGACATTTAAAAAAGTTGTTTGTATCGAATGGTTTAAATTATAGAGAAATAAAATAATCATGTCACTCACCTGCATCGTATTCTTGACTCTGATGTACCTGGGCTTGTTCTAAATAAAAAGAACACACTCTTGTTTTTTTAAAGATGATTTAAACCGTGCGAGTAACTTATTCATTATTATTTTTTACCCCTGTATATGATCATCTTTGCTCCGCTGTGGCGGTAATGCTCTGTTTCCAGCGTTAAAACGAGTTGGTCTTATAACACGGCTAAAAGCGGGGGGTCTGATCAGAACAGACAACCTGCAGGTCACACCCCGCTTTTCCCCCATCAGGCGAACATCCGTATAGAATTTCACCTTACCATCTGTTGTGCTCAACCAACAAACACATAACCATCTGTTGTGCTCAACCAACAAACATCCGTATAGAGCTTCACATAAATATTTTTTTGTTTGTTTTTTGAGTGGCTGCTGTCGATCAGACACACTCTCAACACCCCATCTGACAAAACAATCGTAGAGAAGAGTGGAGCGTCACCCGGGAGACGCCAGTTTTTTTACTAGAAACGGGCTGGGTGCAGAGATGTGCGTAGCAAATCATTTTTTTTGAGTTTAGAGAAAGTCTAATTCTATGTTTTAATTTAAGTGTCAAGTAGTGAATCGTGCGCACACTGAGGAAGCGCGCTTTTCAAAATAAACCACATAGAAATGTTTTTTTTTTCACCATAGATAACACCCAGAAAGTAGTTGATTTAGTATTTAAAACCCTAAAGGGATGCGTTTAAAGTTATTTTCAAAGTTGTTTTTAAAGTTATTAATAGTATAATCATCATGCATTGGGAGATGTGTTTAAAGTTGCTTAAACTTTAGAGTTTAAACAAAGTTTAATTATCATGCATTGGGGAAATTTAGTATTTAGAGTCGATTGTTTAGAATAAAATAGACGCGCTATGAGGAATTTTTTTACAATTGTCATGCATTTGGAACATTTGCTTAAAGTCAAGATTAAAAAATAAAACATGCTATATGTAGGGAATTTTGTTTAAATTTACTTAGAGTTTAGAAATTTTATTTTAAAGATAGATGTGTTGTCACCTTTTTTTAGGCCGATCACGTTGAAAGCACTACAACTATCCTCGTCGACTGGCTCTGTCGCTTTCTTAAAAGCAAAAGAGTCCCCCGGGGGTTCTTATTCTCTATCTTAAAAGCAGAAAATCATCGACTCCACCTTTCCTAGCAAAACCACGCCTCAATACCAGTTTGACGAATGTTTGACATAAAGTTTTTGCCCTGGGGTGAGCCCTAACCCCCCCTTCCTCCTCTGGAGGTCCCCCCTCCCTCTCCCACCTGTTAACCCCCCCTCAATACCAGTTTGACGAGCGTTTGACATAAAGTTTTTGCCCGGGGGGTGAACCCTAACCCCCCTTCCTCCTCTGGAGGTCCCCCCTCCCTCTCCCACCTGTTAACCCCCTCTCAATACCCCCCCCCCCCCCCCCCCCCCCCCCCCCCCCCCCCCCCCCCACCCCCCCCCCCCCCCCCCCCCCCTGTTTGATGAGTGTTTGACATAAAGTTTTTGCCCTGGGGGTGAACCCTAACCCCCCCTTCCTCCTCTGGAGGTCCCCCCTCCCTCTCACCCACTTTGACCACCCCTCATGTTGACCTTTGACCCCCCTTCCTCCTCCGGAAGCCCCCCCCTCTCCATTTTTGATCATCTACTCATGCTGACCTTTAATCCATCGATCAAATCGCACATTCCTGAGTGACATAATATGGGGCTATATTCTTCCGATCAAATCGCACATTCCTGAGTGACATAATATGGGGCTATATTCTTCTTACAATAACTAAGGCTACTTTGACAGTGCAGAAAAGAGTGCATCAAATCCAACTTTTGATTACCCATATGAGTTTTTTTATGACAGTCTCGACAGCTTGAATCTGATTTTTGAAGGACTCAAGATGGCGGTGTCGGAGTAGGTTGCGTTTGGTGTAGCTTGCCATAGTAATCCATAACAGAGAACTTATGAATATTTTTTTCTCCAGAGAAATGACTGCTGATTGGGCAGTAAAGGACTGATTACGACCAGATATATCAGTTGATGGTATCGTGGTATCCGAAGCGGGACAAGAATGTTAAGATGGACTTTTTTGCCGTTTTTTTTTTTTTTTACCTAAAAACTTTTTTGGGTTGCTAGCACTGTTATCTGCCAATGGTTATGCATGTACTGGGAAATTTAAACGGATAAATAAGGATTGCCGTAAAGCGTTATCTCTGGTCGTATGGTGTGTATGACCTCATTGACATTTTAAAATGCTTTTTAAAGCAAATAATTGACTCTAAAAAAATCTAACACCCAGCAATATGTGATTTTTTTTGCATCTACTTTCGAAAGAAAATTCGAATTACTATACAAAAAAATATCCTGAGATAAGTGGATTTTGAGGGGTATTGCTCCATAGACCTCCATTGATTCTGCACTTGTCATTAGAGCGCATGCATATGGAACCAGAGTGGAACTGCAACCAGTTCAGAACCTGGAAGTACCATGAGAGTGGGAATTCTTTCTTTATTAGAATTTCAAATGACTAAACCCAAACGAAACTGTAGATGGCAACAAATCTGCAGAAATTTTAATACACTGGCGGTGCTAATGCTACTAGACCTGGGTACCCTTCAAGCCAAAGCTCCTCTAAGCCCGTGATGATTCACCTCCAGCATCACTGCAACATAGCGACATGGATGCTCTGAAGATCGATATTTTCCTCGCTTTGAAAGCTGATAACTCCTCAGTCACAGCATCTGAACTAAAGAATCTCCTCACAGAAGACTTTAACTTTCTAAAAAGAGAACTCCAAGCTGTGAAAAATGAGATTCAGAAATGTACGGCAGGTCTTCATGATGAGGTGGACCAGGTGAGGGCAGAATTGAAGGAAGTGCAAGACGGTTTATCTATATGGACAGACACGGTGACTTCACTACAGAACACCATGAAGGATTTGACCTGAGAGAAAAGTGTGCGGAAATGGAAGGACATGAGGAGGTGAATCATCAGGATCTCCAGTGTCCCCGAGACACCTGGTTCCACCTCACCAACAGCAGCAGTGGCTAAACTGCTAGCCCAGGTGCTTCAGCTTGATAAAAAAGCTGATCATTGACCGCCGCTAAAGGATTTTCAGCCTACAATGGAGACTTGTTTGATGTTCAAATTTGGTCTAGGTGGTCCCTAATAGTTTTGTTGCCATTTTATCCCTGTTGTTGTGACAAATAAAACTAAATTATTTGAAAGAGATGATAAAATTACTGGGCTGCATGGTGGCGCAGTGGTTAGCACTGTTGCTTTGCAGCAAGAAGGTTGTGGGTTTGTATCCTGGCCCAGGGCCTTTCTGCATGGAGTTTGCATGTTCTCCACTGGGTGGGTTCCCTCTGGGTACTCTGGCTTCCTCCCACAGTCCAAAAACATGACTGTCAGGTTAATTGATCACTCTAAATTGTCCTTGTGTGCATGGTTGTTTGTCCTGTCTGTCTCTATGTGGCCCTGTGATGGACTGGCGACCTGTCCAGGGTGTACCCTGCCTCTTGCCCGTTGACAGCTGCAGATAGACACCAGCCCCCCCGCGACCCCTGGAGGACTAAGCGGTTCAGAATATGGATGGATGTGACAACTTGCCTTGATGGATCTTGTTTACATCTAGCTTAGTGTGTAAATTCTAAGAAAGCTGGATAGTATGTCACTTTTAACGAACACACGCAAGGGCAAGTCCTACTGGACCCCATAGGCACTGCATTATACCCCCTGATGTTCAAAAAAAAAATTTTTTATATGATAGTCTATGAGAGTACTCAGGGTGATTCTAAGCCTGACTGACCTCGTTACTACATTGCCCAGTCGTCCTTGACAAACCGCCCACTGATCAAGATGCATTTTGGAAAATGTGAGATTTACCTTTGGGTTAATTTGAGCCACCATGACTATGGTATATTTATACTATGATGACTATTTGGTCTCATGACTATCACATATATCCTTTTTTGCCCAGTCTCTCTTTCTAAGTGTTACATCGTGAACTCTGACCTTACCTGTGGCAATTCTGGTTTACCACGCATCACAGTTGCATGTTTTCTCCAGTTTTAGATAATGGCTCTAACTTTGGTTCACCAGGATCCTAAAGTCTTAGAAATAGTCTGTAACTCTTTCCAGACCGATAGATGTGAATGACTTTGTTTTTCTATTACTTTTGAATTTGTATAGTTAATGTGTTGCTTTTTGAGCCATTAGAGAGGTTCTCTTTCAAATATGTATAATATCTGCAGGTCAAGTTATAATTAGGCCTGTGTTTGGCTTATGAAATTGAGCTCGGTGTTCTAAAGCATGTGTTTAATCACAGCTAATTCACGATTTAACAATGGGGCAATTACTTTTTCCCCAGAGAGTCAGGCTGGTTTGAATAGCCGTTCTTTTCTTAATAAATGAAATTGTCATTGGAAAACTGCCTTTTGTATTTATTTAAGTTATCTTTAGCCAAATTTAATTTTTTGATGACCTGAAACATTTAAGTGTGAGAAATGGCAAACACAGAGAAAATCTGTGGAGGAAAAAAAAAATATTTTTACAGTGCTACTGTCTGTTTAAATTTCAACAAGCAAGATGACGCTTATCTGGTTATCATGAATTTGTTTTCTTTAAGAGAGGTTCTACAGGCCCTCGACACTGTCACCAAATCTAGCTTTTACCAAAATGTATCTGCTCAAAAGGACTGCTGCTCAGGAAGCAAAAACTGAGAAACCAAAACCTGGATTGTGTGTTCTCTCTCTATCCTCAAGAGCACCTAAAGTTACCCTTCCTCAGAAACACAAGTTGTTGCTGGTTGCCCCACCTGTGCATTGCTGAGTTGGTGGACGGATTGTGAGTATTGCGACATTTGCTGCGTCACTTCCTGTTGTCACTGCTGAGCTCCGCAGAGCTGCTTGGTGCTCAGATTCTCTTCGATTGAACTGTTTTTCTCTTTGTTAAGGTCTTTCTAAGTTATTTTAACACACAATCGCACAACTACACTTATTTCCAGTTGGTGTACTTCACGTTTTGGGAACCATTTGTGTTTCACGTGGTTGTTCTCGGTGGGCTAGGGTCTCGCTAGTTCGTTAGCTCAGCTTCGTAGCAGCTATGGCTTCCATCTCTCATTCCCCCTCTGTGGCTCCTCTCTCCTGTTCTCTGTGTCAGATGTTTAGTTACTCCCCCGCCTCCTTTAGTTACAATGGTAAGTCTAATAAATGTAGCATTTTCGTAGCTTTGGAGGCGAGGGTTTCAGAGATAGAGGCCCGGCTCCGCGCTGTTGAGAATCCAGTGAATAGCCGAGGCCCGTTAGCCAGCGCGGAACCAACAGAACCCACGCAGCTGGGATCTCAGGCCGACTGGGTGACGGTACGTAGAAAGCATAGTTCCCAGCCCAAAGGGCATCACAAACCTGTCTGCGTTTCTAACAGATTTTCCCCACTCAGTGACGCACCCACTGAGAAACAGACTCTGGTAATTGGCAGCTCCATAGTCCGAAACGTGGCATTAGGGACACCATGAACCATAGTCAAATGTTTTCCAGGGGCCAGAACAGGCGACATAAAATCCCACCTGAAACTGATGGCTAAGGATAAGCGTAAACACAGTAAGATATTTATTCACGCTGGCGGTAATGACACCCGGTTAAGCCAATCGGAGGTCACTAAAATTAGTGTTGCTTTGGTGTGTACGTTTGCTAAAAAGATGTCGGACTGTGTAATCTTTTCTGGACCCCTGGCTGATCGGACCAGTGACGACATGTTTAACCGGATGCTGTCATTTCATTGATGGTTGTCTGAGTGGTGTCCAGCAAACATGGGCTACATTGATAATTGGAAAACTTTTTGGGGAAAACCTGGTCTGATCCGGAGAGACGGCATTCATCTTCTTTCTAGCAATCTGGACAGATTTATTAGTCCTTCAAAACACTGACAAACCAGGGTCCAGACCAGGAAGCAGAGTCGTAGTTTAACCCACCTCTCTGCAGCTTCTTTAATTTTACCCACTCAATACCCATTGAGAAAGTGTCTTGCCCACGGCCAAAATCAAATAGACTAAATGTTAACCTGACAAAAGCAAACTATGAAATATCATTAAAATAAATACGCCTCAGACCAAACAAGGAAATAGAGTAATTAGATGTGGTTTACTAAACATAAGATCCCTCTCCTCACAACCTTATTAGTAAATGACTTGATATGTGATAATAAAATTGATCTATTTTGCCTATCAGAAACCTGGTTGCAGC
Organism: Apricaphanius iberus; assembly: GCA_028564705.1. Classification (NCBI taxonomy): domain Eukaryota; kingdom Metazoa; phylum Chordata; class Actinopteri; order Cyprinodontiformes; family Aphaniidae; genus Apricaphanius; species Apricaphanius iberus. Next base: position 6,823 of record JAPXFQ010001613.1, read on the forward strand.
AGGAGGATTTTGTAATTATAAATGAGTCAACTCCTTCCAATTATCAACATTTTCACATTCCTAGAAGTACTGGACGAGGAGGAGGAGTTGCAACCATCTTTCATTCAGATTTGCAAATTCGCCCTAGACCAATTATTAACTACAGCTCTTTTGAACATCTAATCCTTAGTTTTCCTCATCCAAACTGCAAAACATTAAAACCACTTTTGTTTGTGGTTTTGTATCGTCCATCAGGCCCTTACTCTCAATTCTTGGACCAGATCTCAGATTTTTTATGTGATTTAGTTTTAAACACTGATCAGGTAATTATAATAAGGGATTTCAATATTCACATGGACATTGAAAGTGATAGCCTAACTATAGCATTTAATATTATCTTAGGCCACGTCCATACTAAGCCGGATAATGCCTTAAACGTATAATTATTTAGTCTACACCCCCTTATCGTCCACACTAACCCGGCGCGTTTAAGGTCTGTGGCCGGATAACTATTAGCCGGGTAAGTGAGCCGTGTAAATCTTAATTCAACGGCTAAACGTGCTAGTGTGGACAGCTTCCCCGGGTTATGAAAGGAAGTGGCGACAATGAATGCTGCGTCAATAACAATACGACACTACAAACAAAGACAACAGCGAAGAGTAATAAATCGATCTCGTCGTCTGTCCACACCAAAAACTCTCTCTTCTTCTGAGCAGCTATTGTTCTCTTTGGTTAACGGGACAAGCAGATATGTACTGTGCTGTAGAGCTTCTTGTATATATTATGTAGGTGCTGGCGTCATGTAGATTATACGCGTATAGTACAGTATTTGCACAGGTCGGTATGGGATTTCGCAATCATGGGAACTTAAACGGGGCGTAAATGCTCGTGTTGAATGGATAATATTAGGCGTCTAACTCCCCCTAAAACTTTATCGGCTTAGTGTGGACGTAGCCTTAGACTCAATTGGCTTTACTCAGAAAGTGAAGGGACCCACACACTCTAGTCGTCACACTTTAGACATTGTACTGACATACGGCATTGAGTGTGATGAACTAATAGTCCTCCCACATAACCCAGTCCTATCTGACCATTTTTTGATAACCTTTGAATTTACTTTACTCAACGTTCCCAAATCTGAAAGAAAATTTAATTACAGTAGAACTTTATCAGACAGTGCTGTGAAAAGTTTTAAAGAATCTGTTCCATTTTTGTTTCCGTATGTGTCTCAGAATACCACAGTGGATGGCAGTAATTCCAACACTAACCCTTCAGAAATTGATGGTCTGGTTCAAAGTATTAGTTCCTCACTGCGTTTGTCACTAGACAGTGTAGCCCCTTAAAAAAGAAGGTAATCAGCCATAGGAGGTTGGCTTATTGGTTTAGTGCAGAGTTGCGTACTTTACAGCAGAATACTAGGAAACTGGAGAGAAAATGGCGCTCTACACACTTAAATGATTCCTTTCTAACCTGGAAAAATAGTCTACTACGTTATAAAAACGCCTTTCGAAAAGCTAGAAGAGCATATTTCTCGTCATTAATAGAGGTAAATAAAAACAATCCTAGGTTTCTTTTTAGTACAGTTGCCAAACTTACACAGAGTCATACAGACGTGGACAAAATTGTTGGTACCCTTCATTAAATCAAAGAAAAACTCATAATGGTCACAGAAATAACTTTAATCTGACAAAAGTAATAATAAATAAAAATTATATAAATGTTGACCAATGAAAGTCAGACATTGCTTTTCATCCATGCTTCAACTGAATTATTTAAAAAATAAATGCATGAAACAGGCCTGGACAAAAATGATGGTACCCACAACTTAATATTTGGTTGCACAACCTTTTGAGGCAATCACTGCAATCAAATGATTCCTGTAACTGTCAATGAGACTTCTGCACCTCTCAGCAGGTATTTTGGCCCACTCCTCATGAGCAAACTGTTCTAGTTGTTTCCGGTTTGAAGGGCGCCTTTTCCAGACAGCATGTTTCAGCTCCTTCCAAAGATGCTCAATAGGATTGAGATCAGGGCTCATAGAAGGCCAGTGTTTTCCTCTTAGCCCTTCTTGGGTGTTTTTAGCTGTGTGTTTTGGGTCATTTTCCTGTTGTAAGACCCGTGACCTGCGACTGAGACCATGCTTTCTGACACTGGCCAGCACATTTCTCTCTAGAATCCCCTGATAGTCTAGAGATTTCATTGTACCCTGCACAGATTCAAGACACCCTGTGTCAGATGCAGCAAATCAGCCCCAGAACATAACAGAGCCTCCCCCATGTTTCACAGTAGGGACCGTGTTCTTTTCTAGATATGCTTCATTTTTCCGTCTGTGAACATAGAGCTGATGTGCCTTGGCAAAAAGTTACATTTTTGTCTCATCTGTCCACAGGACATTCTCCCAGAAGCTTTGTGGCTCGTCAGCATGTAGTTTGGCATACTCCAGTCTGTTTTTTTAATGATTTGTCCTCTGGCTCAAACAGCGAAGGATGTTCCGATCTGACACTGATGTTCCTTGAGCATAAAGTTCAGCTTGGATCTATTTTGAAGTCTTTCTAGGCTCTTTTGTTACCATTTGGATTATCCGTCTCTTTGATCTGTCATCAATTTTCCTCCTGCAGCCACGTCCAGGGAGGTTGGCTACAGTCCCATGGATCGTACATTACTGAATGACATGTGCAGCTGTAGTCACAGAAACATCTAGCTGCTTGGAGATGGTCTTATAGCCTTTACAGTTAACATGCTTGTCTATGATTTTCTTTCTCATCTCCTGAGACAACTCTTTCCTTTGCTTCCTCTGGTTTATATTGAGTGTGGTACACACCACGTCACCAAACAACACAGTGACTACCTGGAGTCCTATATATAGGCCCACTGAGTGATTACAGGATTGTAGACACCTGGGATGCTGATTAGTGGACATACCTTGGATTAACATGTCCCTTTGGTCACATTATTTTCATTCTTTTCTAGGGGTACCATCATTTTTGTCCAGGCCTGTTTCATGCATTTATTTTTTAAATAATTCCGTTGAAGCATGGATGAAAAGCAATGTCTGACTTTCATTGGTCAACATTTATATAATTTTTATTTATTATTACTTTTGTCAGATTAAAGTTATTTATGTGACCATTATGAGTTTTTCTTTTATTTAATGAAGGGTACCAACAATTTTGTCCACGTCTGTAGCTCTGTTGAGCCAACTATCCCCCCTTCTCTCACTAGTGATGACTTTATGGAATCCTTCATAAATAAAATAAATGATATTAAAAATAAAATCATTGGCATTCTCCCAAACATGATTACCTCTCTTTCAATAAATGAGGCAGTATCAGAGAGAACTGTAGAACCATGTTTATGTCTGTAGCGTTTTGATTCTGTTGTACTTTCGGAATTATCACAAATATTAGCTTCCTCTAAATTCAATTCAATTCAATTCAGTTTATTTATATAGCGCCGTTTCACAACAGATGTCATCTCAAGGCACTTTACAAGAAGAGTTATTACAATACAATGTTTAATTTAGAAATTAGAGAACCACAGAAGATTGCGTCGTGTAATTCTCAGCAATCCCTCACACTGAGCAAGCACGAAGCGACAGTGGAAAGGAAAAACTCCCTTTTAACAGGAAGAAACCTCCGGCAGAACCAGGCTCAGCACAAGCGGTCATCTGCCGAGACCGTCTGTGGTTTGGAGAATACAGAACAGAGACACAGAACAGAAAACTCCCTTTTAACAGGAAGAAACCTCTGGCAGAACCAGGCTCAGCACAAGCGGTCATCTGCCGAGACCGTCCGTGGTTTGGAGAATACAGAACAGAGACACAGAACAGAGACACAGAAAGAACAACACAACTGATGCAGAAGTTTGTTGCAGGACGTGGAGAACTTTCCGTCACTGCAATGCCATCTTAGTCAGGGTCATCAAGCAGGGCGGGTCAGGAGCACGTACTGTAGGAAGAGACTAAGAGAAAACAGGTTAGCGCTTGAATTGACAGCACATCATGCAGTTGGGGAGAAGTAGGAGAGAAAGTAGGAACAAACCCTAATAATGTCCTCCAACAGCCTAGCCTAAAGTAGCATAGCTACTAACATTAACCTGTCTCCTAGCTACTAGGAGACCTAGCTACTAACACTTTCTACCTGGCTTACATTAACCTATCTCTACCTAGCTACTCTACCTCTTCCTATCTTTTCCTAGCTTTTGATACTCTACCTGACTACTAACATTAACCTGTCTCCTAGCTACTAGGAGACCTAGCTACTAACACTCTCTACTTGGCTTACATTAATCTATCTCTACGTAGCTACTCTACCTCTTCATATACCTTCCTAGCTTTTTCATACTCTACCTGACTACTAACATTAACCTATCTCTTCCTAGCTACCTGTCTAACCTGTCGCTAACTACCTATTAACATATCTCTAACTGTAAGCTTTGTCAAAGAGGAAAGTTTTAAGCCTAGTTTTAAAGATATACAAATTGTCTGCTTCACGAACCAACCCTGGGAGCCTGTTCCATAGGAGGGGAGCCTGATAGCTGAAAGATCTGCCACCGATTCTACTTTTAGAAATCCTAGGAACTACCAGTAAACCTGCAGTCTGAGAGTGAAGGGCCCTGTTAGGAACATATGGAACAATCAGGTCTCTTATGTATGATGGAGCTAGATTATTAATAGCTTAATATGTCAGAAGGATGATCTTGAATTCTATTCTAGATTTTACTGGGAGCCAGTGAAGAGAAGCTAAAACAGGGGAAATGTGATCTCTTCTTTTAATATTCATCAGAATCCTAGCAGCAGCATTTTGGACTAACTGAAGACTTTTAATTGTTTTCTGTGGACTACCTGATAATAAAGAGTTACAGTAATCCAGTCTTGAAGTAATAAAGGCATGGACTAGTTTTTCAGCATCATTCCTGGACAGTATGGTTCTAATTTTTGCAATATTCCTAAGGTGAAAAAAGGAAATCCTAGAGACTTCTTTAATGTGAGATCTAAATGACATATCTTGGTCAAAAATAACACTGAGGTTCTTTGCTTTATTACTGGAGGCTAATTTAATGCCGTCTAGGTGAAGGGGTTGACTAAGTAGTTTCTTTTTCAGAGCTTCTGGTCCAAAGACGACAACTTCTGTTTTATCAGAATTCAGAAGCAAGAAGTTTAGAGTCATCCAAGTTTTTATGTCTTCCAGACATGCCTGTAGTCAACCTAACTGATTGGATTCATCAGGATTTATGGATAGATATAGCTGTGTATCATCTGCGTAACTATGGAAATTTATCCCATGCTGCCTAATTATTTTACCAATAGGAAGCATATATATAGTAAAAAGAATCGGCCCAAGCACTGAACCCTGTTGTACTCCGCAAGTAACTATTGAGGTTGAGGAAGATTTATCATTTATCTGAACAAACTGAAATCTGTTAGACAAATAAGATTTAAACCAACCTAGTGCTGTTCCTATTATACCGACACTTTGAAGCCTTTCTATGAGAATATTGTGATCAACAGTGTCGAAGGCAGCACTGAGATCTAACAGGACCAGAATGGTCACCAGTCCATTGTCTGAGGGATGTTTTTAAATATCATTAGTTAACCGTCACCAGAAGCTGGTATCAGTGCGATGATGACTCTCACTCATCTATCTCTATATCTCTATAGATACTTCTCAAACAGCTCATTATTGTTTAAATGCTCACACATCTGATGTGCAACTATTTTCTCAAGAATTTTAGATAAAAAGGGAAGATTAGATATCGGTCTATAGTTAATTAAGTCGTTTTGATCAAGAGATGGTTTCTTAAGTAGAGGTTTAATTACAGCTATCTTAAACTCCTGTGGTACATATCCATTGACTAAGGATAGATTCATTATATTTAAAATTGGAGCAGCGATCAGAGGGAAAACTTCTTTTAAGAGTTTAGTTGGGATTGGGTCTAAAACGCAAGTTGAAGGTTTAGATGAAGCTAATAATTTTAGTACATCAGAAGGTTTGGCTGCATTAAAGCAGTTTAAGCGTATATTAGGTTCAACCATTTTTGATGTTGCCTCATTAACTAGGGAGGAAGCAAGCACATTGGGAAGGTTCCCAATTATCTTATTTTTTATAGAGTCTATTTTATTTATAAAGAATTGCATGAAGTCATCACTACTAAGAGCTTGGGGAATGGTTGGCTCGATAGAGCTATGATCCTGTGTGAGTTTGGCAACTGTATTAAAAAGAAACCTAGGATTATTTTTATTCCTTGATTAAAGATGAATAAGATGCTGTTCTAGCTGTTCGAAGGCTCTTTTTATATAGCAATAGACTATTTTTCCACACTAAATAGGAATCCTGTAAATGCGTGGAGCGCCATTTTCTCTCTAGTTTTCTAACGTTCTTCTTCAGGGTATGTAGCTCTGAATTAAACCAGGGAGCTAATCTTCTAAGGCTGGCCACCTTCTTTTTCAGTGGGGAAACGTTGTCTATTGCCAGACGCAGGGAGGAATTAACGTTATGAACTAGAACGTCAAGTTGTGAGGGGTTACGAGTTAAATCACTGTTTTCTATTGTACTTTTATGTACTGAGGAAATTAAAGTTGGAAGAGCTTCTTTAAAACTTGCTACAGCATTGTCTGATAACATTCTGGTATAATGAAGTTTTCTTTCAGGTTTGATATGATCTGTTAGAGTAAGTTTAAAAGTGATGAGGAAATGATCAGACAGGATAGGGTTATGTGGAAAGACTGTTATTTCTTCACAGTCAATGCCATAAGTCAGCACAAGATCTAAGGTGTGGTGACCGCGATGGATTGGTCCCTGCACATTTTGAGTAAAGCCTATTGAGTCTAAGATAGTGTTAAAAGCTGTATTTAGACTATCACTTTCATTATCAACATGAATATTGAAGTCTCCGACTATAATGACTTTATCAGTGTTTAAAACTAAGTCAGATAGAAAATCTGCTATCTGATCTAAAAATTGAGAATAAGGTCCTGGTGGACGATATAAGACCACAAATAAAAGTGGCTTTACTGCTTTGTTATGTGTATGAGGAAGGCTAAAGATTAAATGCTCAAAGGAACTGTAATTATTATTTTTTGGAGATTAATTAGTAAATCTGAATGAAAGATGGTGGCTACACCACCTCCTCTACCAGTACTTCGAGGGACACTAAAGTTTAAGTAGCTAGGGGGAGTTGACTCATTTATTGAGACATGGTCCTCTTCCTGCAACCATGTCTCTGCAAGACAAAACAAATCAATATTATTTTTACAAATTAAGTCATTTACTAAGAGTGTTTTTGAGGGGAGAGATCTTATGTTCATGGTTAAACCGACACAAATTTAATGTGAGTTTATTTGTTTTGCTTGTTCAGGTGGATGATTTGTTCTCAGAGTTGTCAATTTAATCTTTTCAACCAGTTTCATCAAAAAAACACCTAAGTCACACAAGCCAACCCAATACCAACCGATAAAAAAGCAGATTGATCCTTGAGCTCTTCCTGTGGCTGCATCTCGACACATCCTTTACTTGATTTTAGTTATGTTGGTCTTCCCTGATCCCTGAGCTCTCTAAACCCTCAACTTGTTTGTTAGACCCAATACCAACCAAATTATTTAAGGAAGTGTTTCCTCCGGTTACTGGCCCTATCCTAGACATGATGAATCTATCTTTAATAAATGGATATGTGCCTCAGGAATTTAAGGTTGCTGTAATTAAACCTTTACTTAAGAAACCCTCCCTGGATCAAGATGATTTAGCTAACTACAGACCTATATCTAACCTTCCTTTCTTATCCAAAATTCTTGAGAAAATAGTTGCTAATCAAGTATGTGAGCATCTAAACAGCAACAACCTGTTTGAGGAATTTCAGTCAGGTTTTAGAGCTCATCATAGCACTGAAACAGCACTGGTAAAAGTTACTAATGATATTCTAATGGCCTCAGATAATAGATTTGTGACTGTTCTGGTCTTGTTAGATCTCAGTGCTGCTTTTGACACAGTCGATCATAATATTCTCTTAGAAAGGCTTGAACATGTTGTAGGGATAAAGGGAACAGCACTAAGCTGGTTTAAATCATATCTGTCCAACAGATTCCAGTTTGTTCATTTAAATGATAAATCCTCTTCACACTCAAGGGTTACTTGTGGAGTACCACAGGGTTCTTGGACTGATTCTCTTTACTATATATATGCTTCCAATTGGTAAAATAATTAGACAACATGGTATGAATTTCCATAGTTATGCTGATGATACACAATTATATTTAACCATAAAACCTGATGAAACCAATCAGTTAGGTAGATTACAAGCATGTCTAGAAGACATAAAAACCTGGATGACTCTGAATTTTCTGCTCCTAAATTCAAACAAGACAGAGGTTGTTGTCTTTGGACCAGAACCTTTAAAAAGGAAACTGCTAAATCAATCACTTCATCTGGATGACATTAATTTGGCTTCTGGTAATAATGGAAAGAACCTCGGTGTCATTTTTGACCAGGACATGACATTTAAATCCGATATTAAAAAGGTCTTTAAGATTTATTTATTTCACCTTCGGAATATTGCTAAAATTAGAAAAATCCTGTCATGGGGTGATGCAGAGAAACTAGTCCATGCATTTGTTACTTCATGGCTGGACTACTGTAATTCCTTATTATCAGGAAATCCACAAAATGCAATCAAAAGCCTTCAGTTGATCCAAAATGCTGCAGCAAGAGTTCTGATTAATATTAAAAAGAGAGATCACATTTCTCCTCTTTTGGCTTCTCTCCATTGGCTCCCTGTTAAATTCAGAATAGAGTTTAAGATCCTCCTCCTTACGTATATAGCCCTTAATAATCAGCTCCATCGTACATCTGAGATCTGATTGTTCCATATGTTCCTAACAGAGCACTTTGTTCTGAGAATGCAGGTCTACTGGTAGTTCCTAGGATTTCAAAAAGTAGAATAGGAGGCAGATCTTTTAGTTATCAGGCTAATGCCAGTCTTCGGAAGAGCGGGCCTTTATCTACTCCAGTTATATCACTTATCAATAATATTATCTCTATAATACATAGATTCTGGAGAGGGCGCAGTCCTATGAGCAAGGAGAGATGCATAAGCACTACAATACTTACCCACTTACCTCCTTCTTTCCTCCTGGATTTCCAAGCAGGGAGTAGAGGGAGATGGAGTGTTCAGCCCGATCCTGCAAGGGGAGGATGCAGCCCGGTCCGGTAGCCCTCCACAACTCCATCTCCCTCACACCGTACATTGCTAATAGACTTAAGAATTAGGAAAGAAATTATCCTTTTTCAGACTGAACTGACCCTAACACACCTTCTACTTTTCTTTACTACTACTCTCCAGATATATTTTTTCTGATGTTAATGCGATTGTTAACGCAGTTTTCTCTCAGTGTTTTTCTCCCCATAGAAGCTCTACACGGTCTGGTATAATTGTATTGAGATGACTTTTGTTTTAAAGTGCCTTGAGATGACATTTGTTGGGAACTGGCGCTATATGAATAAAAAGAGTGGAAAAAAAAGTCAAAGTATTACTAGTATCAAACTGAGGGTTTGTCTTGGCTGGTAGATTATGTTTGAACTCAGATGCAGCATTTTAGCAAATCTTTATAACTAGATAATCAATGCTTTACAATCCAATATTGCTGATCTCTGACCAGTAACATCATTCCAAAAGCAAGAAAACACGTTTAGGATTTTTTATCAATACATTTAGTGCAAGCTACCAGTAATTATAGTAGTGTGGTCAAATAACTGTTTACTAGTGTTGCATGGTTGTTGCTCTTTAAATCTGTTAAAAACATGTCCACATGATTGCTATTGTTAACAAGCTTCCTGAGGTAGCAAAAATATCAGCCTCATCTAAACCTTCAGTTTGATATGGAAGCATATGTGTAACATAAATCAAATTAAATTGGATCAGCAGAAATGCTTTTTCATTTTCAACATCTAGCTGCTATGTTTGACTCACAAATAAAAATAAATAATCCAAACTGCTTTTTCATTTTCTTATTCAACATTGCTCATTCTGTAACTTAATTAAAATAAAATAAAAAATAGGAATTTAAGATTTAGTTTTCAAATAGCAACCCAGCAAATTCATTATAAAATTCAACTGGAAATGTCAAATTTGAAAATTAAAATGCATTTTAAGAAATGGTTTTTCATTTTTTTTAAATATCAATGCCACAACTGACTCGTAAAAAAATGAAAAAGAGATGATCCGACCTGATTTTATAATTTTCAAATTCAGCATTGCTCATTCTGTAACTAATGTAATTAAAATGAAAAAGAAAACTGTATGTGTAGTTGAATTTTTAATATTATGATCCATCTGTTAGTATTATTAACACTGAGAGCAGATGGGCCAGAAAACAGGTGTTGAGTTCACATGGGAACCGAGGTTAGAGAAAACCTTACTGCCTGAGAAAATGTATTCTTCTTATATACTTAGTTTTGCGAGTTTATCTTATTGTGTTATGATTTAACCCAAGCTATTGCCATTGTTTTGTAATTGCCTAGATTCACTTACTCCCAGCTAAAGAGCCAAGTGCCTTCATCCTGAGAAATCCCCACCCTGAGAGAAGAGTTTTGTCTTCAGAAAAGATACATGCCAGGTTGCTGATCTTAATAAATACTTATTTTCATTTGAGCTGAAATGAGGCAGTATTCAGCATTCACTGTGATTTGTACAGTCCTCCTGTATGTTCAATTGAAATATAATTAAACCTCCAAGATAAAATGAAGGAATCTCTCTCACCTCTTTATTTAAAATGCCTTCTTCCCAATACAGTATGTAAGATATAATTGTCAAATAGAACCCCAGCAAAATTGTAACAATATTAAATTTGAAATGTCTCATTTTTAAATTAAAATGCATTTAAGACATGCTTTTTCATTTTCTGAATACAAACGCCATTCTTGTCTCGTAAATAAAATTAAAAAGAAATCATCCAAACTGATTTTTCATTTTCATACTCAGCATTGCTCATTCAGTAACTTGTCAAGAACTTCACTTTGAAAGACAAATCTGTTGCTTTATTTAAAATGTGTCCATTGAACTGTCAAAATACCAAAATTATAAAATGTGATTTTTTTAAGGTAATGCAACTAGTGCCATGTGGAAAAAAAAGGACAATCAATTCTAAATAGATTCTTATCCAAATTTAATCGATTTTTTAGAATAGTTTGTCCTTTTTACAGCTAAAATATGAAGGAAAAGTCCAGATGGCCATTTTAAGTCTTATGCCTAAAAGAGTTAATACAGTTTCCCCCTATTAACTGTTACTTACCCAGTGTTAAATCATTGAATTACAGGCAAATAATTAAAGTAGAACTGGCAGGAAATTCCACGCAACGTTTGGGCCCTTTTTAGCCACACTCTCAGTACCCTAATACTATATCAAAGGATCGCTTGCCGTAATTCAGCCTTGTTGTAGAATTGCAGGTGTGACGAGGTAGCATATGCAAACTGTTGTAATTCCTACACCGTTCACCCGATTTGGAATGCAAATACCCTCAAATAAAAGCTGACAGTCTGCAGTTAGAGCATATCTTGTTCGTTTCTTTTGATATCCATTGTGGTGGTGTATAGAGCCAAAACTTTTAGCATTGTGTCGATGTCCCAATATTTATGGACCTGACTGTATATAATCTTTTTTCCCCCAAATAAAAGCATAGTAGAAATAATGCTACATAAAAAAACTGGGGCATTAGCTGTGAAGCTAATTCTGAATGTTAGCTATGAAGCTAATTGTAAAGCGAACAACTCAAACAATGTCACAATGTCTAACAGCTGTAGGACATTATTGAGGAAATATGCTTACTTATTCAGGGATATTTGCTGGTTCATGGAGAGTTGGTATTAATCCTGGTAGAAGTTTAAGACGATCTGGGAATCCACTGCTGTATTGTACCAAGCTGGAAAAACAGTCGTCTTAGAAATGTTTGCCACAAACTACCACACGCTTCGGCAGTCAGTCGGGCACATTCCCTGCATACATAAAATCTATCCACAAGCTTTTCAGTGGCTCAGAAGTGGGGAGGACAAAAAGATTTATGTTCTCTTTTGTACACCAAGGTACAGTGCAGTTTGGATGCGGTCTGGACTCCATGCTGTTGGTTTGTTGTTTGCCTGTTACTGTAGTTCTGCGCGCCGCGGAGGGAGGGACTTGCAGGGTGTAGTTCGGGGAAGGGGTAATTGACTGGAACTCAACACGTAATATGCCGAAACGTGTCGTCATATGACGAACTGCCAAACAGCCCGTTTCTGAGAGCAAATTTCACGATGTAGGCAGACATACCCCGGAACAAAGGAAAGACTAATCAGTCATTTTAACCCCTTAGGCAGGCTGGGGGAACTAAAAGATATGATCAAAAACCTAAAAAAAAGGCTAATTTAATGCCAAGTCCACTTTAAGATAATAGCTAAAAAAAAAAACGTTTTAAAAAAAAAGTTTTTAATAGCACTGACCCATATCAATATGGAACTGGATTAGATTGAATCAGATCAAATGGGATCGGCTCATGATAATCAATTCTAACTCTTGGGAATAAGAATTACATAAATTCTTGGAATTTGAATCAGTACCCAGATATAAATGCAACTATATATCTATTTGGCTTTTTGATTGTAACAGGAAGTCAGGTGCTGTTCATCAAAACAACAAGCTCCAGATTATGAAAACAATTACTATACCATCACTATCTACAGAACAGCTTCATCTCGCCTTCCCATTAAAGACACCAGATCACTCCTTAAATAACCAAATGAACCAAGTTTTTCACATAATGGCACTTAAGGCTGCTTACTGACTATATTTTTACCCTAATGTTTATGTCTACTGCTCCGACTCACTACCCAGACCTTTAACAAAATATTTTGGAATACATAAGCACTGTTAAAGCAATACACAAATTGACTAATAGAAACATTGGAAAATAATTAAAACTGCTCTTGAAAGCAATGTTTTAAACTTTAAAAGGAAAATAATATTACCAGTTTTAATTTAAACAAATAGACTGTTTTACTTGCCTCATAAGAACTAGATAATAAGTTCCCTAGATAATTTGAGTTTTTTTAATTGGTTGAATGTTCTTATAAGTCAGACTTCTCTGTTCGGAAATATTCCATCCTATTACCTTTAAAAGGGCAAGCGTACATTAGGGTGTTTAGGGCGAAGAGGGCAAACTGATATTTCATGGGCAACACTGCTGCTAATTCTTTACTTGCCTTTCCATATTTAAACCAGCATTCAAGTAGGGTTCAAATAGCTGCAGTAGTACATCATTAGTTCCACTCCACACTCTGAGTACAGAGCTGCTGGGGAAGGAGATAAATCAACATTTGATTGCTCCAATAGACTCTGTGGATGTGACTAGGCTCTGCAGTGAGAAATATAAGGCTTCTTAAATAAGGGAGTTTAACAGCAAAAAAATGTATAAAAATGTAAAATTTCTTCCTCATACATGATCCAGCAATGTCCTGGTGAGTAAAAAGAGCCATGGCCATTTCACCGTGGTTGCCTCTATATGCCTGTAAAATAACTTCATTAGTTATTATTAGTTATTGTTTGGGTCGAACAAGTAGCGCTCCCTCAGCGCCTCCTAGAGGCAGCCTAGTGTGTGACACAGTCATGCACGTTCATGTTCTACTGCAGCGTTTGCTGTCTGCAACAAGAACTGTGTCGCGAGGGGTGGCGTTGGAAGTATGGATTCTGCCAGGAACAAGAAGAGAGCTGCTTCAAGCACCACCAACACTCCAGACCAAGTTAACCAAGAAACAAGAAGTTTATTCCAGCGCGACAAAAAGGGCAAAACTAGAGTCTGATCTATGTAGGCAAAGAACCACAGTAAACATTGGTGAGAGGTGGAGAACGCTGAGAGAATCTCTCGGTATGAGAAAAAACCCGCAGCTGGCGTCATTTCTGGTTGAAAGGCAAGACATTTTTACTAAATACGTGGGGGGGGGGGGAAGAGTAGTAGACGCTTTCAAAACAAGGGTTTCCGTACATTCCCTGCAGCACGAACATGTTTTAGGCTGCTTGTCTGGCGTGCTCACCGCTGAGTAGGCCTACATTGTTTACCTAATTTGTTGGGATCGTAAGAAAAAAAACTACGTTGTGTAGGCCTATCTAAACTTTGCAACACTATGTGGCTAATCAGAAAATGTGTACAGTATACACTACTGACTGTCATTTGTAGACGTGTGCACATTATGATTTGGAGCTGTAAAAGTGTCTCTGTTGTTTTAGTTTTGAGAAGCTCACTGCATCAAGGTTCCACTCACATCAACACCCCATAATAAGCCATCTCCAGCAGTTTGGAGGGACCCATCCCCCCAGTTCAGTCACTGCAGGGGAGTCTGTAAGTAATTTGTCTTGTAAACAAAATGCAACTCCTGTTGCAGGTTATTGTACTCCTCATCACATAAAATAAATACTAAATATTTCCTTTTTATCTACATGGCTGACTTCCAGATCGCAGGAGTTGACTCTCTAAAAGCAGATAAAGGGTTAGAATTATTGGAAGAAAGGTAAACATCCATGGCTTTTATCATTTTATGAACGATTACCCTATTTTTTAAAATGTATGTAGGATTTAAGTTTGTTTTCTGTGTAGCATAAAATCAATGGAGCAACAGGATAATACTCGGTACGTATTGTCATATTTTGATGCTGTTTATATTATTATAATCTGCTGTTTTTACCTACAGAGTTGGGTTTGTTGAAGAAGGAGCTTTAGACCTCTATAATTTAGGATTATTTACCTCCTATCTCATTACAATATGTCTTATAATTAGCTTTTCTTTACCAAAATCTTCTCTTTCACTTTTCACTCTGATTTTATACTTCTGATTGGATACTTCTACCACAGAAAAAAAGGAAATGCAGGGAAACGCTTTGCAATCTCATATGCCGTCTATGAAACCAGGACATCCCTTGCTGCATTGCACTACAAACATCATAACCATCGCCCAGTGCATGTCAACAGCAAAGGCCAAGTATCCTAAGTCATACTTTATTGCTGTAATGTATTGATAATAAATAAATATATTATTTTCACTTATTAGATTAGATCAAATTTATTGTGCAAATGGAAATTTGTCTTGGCTTGTATTGCCAGAATAGAACTTTAAAATACTATACATATTATCAAACAAAACAACTATGACTGTATACAAATATAAGAAGCAGCACCAATAGAAGGACAACAGTCGTCACATTTGCACGACCCACCCAGAGATAATCAAAGCAAGCAGCTATGTAGATTAGTGGTGCTACAGTTAACAATCATATTACACCTATGAATCAACCCATGAACAAATGTACAAAAATGTTCCTCTACTACATCTGTGCTTGTTAAGAAGAGCCACAGAATAGGAATGTCCAGGAATAAAGGAGTTTCTAAATCGATTACACTTTTATTTAACAGCTCAGTAGATAGACACCAAGATATTTCACGGAATTCCATCTGTTCTATTGCACTGCCTTCAATGATGACTGGACCATGTGACATCAGCCCTCTGGGGTCAAAGATCATCTCTTTGTTAGAAAAAATAATTTTAGATTATGTTTTACACACCAACAGTGATACAAATTGATTTCCTCTAAATACATGGATGGATTCTTAAATGCTTTGAGTAAGTTCAGAATATTAGAGTTGTTTGAAATGTTAAAAAATGTTGTTTGATTCTGTATTTCTACATTGATTTGTGTACAAAGTGAAGAGGATAGTGGACAACGCATGATTTACCCTTACTTGTGACATTTCTCAGAAAAGAACGAAACCAATTTACCAGGAAACCTCTAACTTTATCATATATGTACATTCATGTTTTTTAGACACAAACGAGTCTACAGCAAATAGTCGCAGCGTTACAAATACTACGGCTACATCCCAGAGCTCCAGACAAGAACATTAGAGAAGCGCCTCAGCTCTGCTGGGGGACTCCCAATCAGGAGAAGCACTCAGCCAGATGACCCCAGGCGCCTGAGTCCTCTCTCTGGGATCATCTCTCCTCCTACGGCTGAATTGGTGCTGACACAGAAACGCAGAGGACATGTAATGATGATAACCAAATGTCTTCTCCATTTTGGTGGAAGAAATTACATTATTCTAATTTATTTTTTTTCCAGGACTTGATATGTGATCCCCTGATAACATTCAAATCTGAACACAGAACATGTAATTATGTAATTATGACAAATACAAATATGCAAAAAAGCAGTGCTACATTAATGAAAGTAAACAGTTTTTCTGAGGTGGTCATTTGTTTCACATTTCGTGTTTCTGTGGAATGGGACTTCTTTAAGACCAACGTAAACCCCAACAGGGTCGGATCCTCCAAACACAGCATGAAGGAAATCACATACTGATTGTCTGCGCCAAGACATCTGTGTTGCCAAATGGTGTACTGTCTGTAGGCAGGGTAACGATACTCCCGGTTATCGGATCCAGGGTCTTGGCTGTCACACAGAACCAACACATTGTTCCATGTCTGCCGAGCCAAACGGAAGATTACTTCATCTAAGAACAACAAGTTAAAAGGAGCACGTCTGCTCAGACACCCTTCTGGATCCTGTCTACAGCACTTATGTTCCAGGTCTGAAGGCATCAGTCGGTAAATGTAGCAGGTGCACCAAGCTGGCTGACCCTGGTGTCCCTTGTTAGGATTAAAAGATTATTCTCTGTTTTTTATTTTGCTGGATGAACTCCCATCTCCAATGTGAAACTGCTGTGGAGCCCAACTTCTCCTTTCAGCGGAACCTTTATCAGAAGTACCTCAGGAACAGAGAGAAAAAACACAAAGACACCACAATTCTGTGTTAAGGCACGCACCTGAGTCAGATGGAGCCACGACAATGGACTGTCGTGACTGACTTCTAAACAGGGGATCACACTTTTATTTGCAGCCCAACCACACAGAATCACAGTTAAACACACCCAGTATTTTTTCATAGTTTAGACTCACTAACCCGACCTTTAATAATTCTTGTATCTTGTAAGGAGTATTTCTTATCTCTTCTAGTTTTCAGCCCGGCAAAAAAGAGGGATCCTGGTATAATACCCTCCACCTGCTCCTTTCCCTCTGCCCTCTCCAGAGTCACTGCTCTCCTTGGAAACTTCTGAATAATCAGTTGGACTGGATTCCTCGAAGGAAACATAACAAGCTTACATGTTTATGTGATGGGATGCATGTTTTGCATAAGCTTCACTGAAACAATCCATAAAGTGTTTTGGTAATGGTGCTGTATTTACAATGACAAAAACAATGTTTTACTCGAGTAAAAGTATCTGTCAAAAAATGCTACTCAAGAGTGAAAAAGGTTATGGTAAAAAAGCTGCTTGCGTACTGAGTAACATCTGATTTTAAGATGTCATCAGACAGACCTAAGCATGAAATTCTTGGCAAATTCAGGTATTTCATAGAGTAAAATAAAAGAAATTAAATAAATAAAATTATTACGAAGTCATTTGTTGAAATCTAAAACCAAGACAGCAGGTAATGTATAAATATATCTTAGAACAAGCTAAAATATACTTCCAGTGAAAATTCATGCCGTTTACTGTAATCACTTGACCTCAAATTGAAACAAAAAGCTCATCATACAGATTATATTAAAAATGATATGTAGAAACAGGAGATTTCCTGTAATAAAGTGTAGATCTGTGTCTGGTTTATTTTGGGTTAAAATATGGTTGTTTTTCATTCTGTGAAGCTACTGGCAGTGTGCAAACAATCCAGAAATATTACTCAAGTGGGATTAGCTGTATATTGTTGAGTACGGACCTGACTGACTCAGCTGTTTATGGTTGTTTACGAGTGCACGTACAACATGCATGCCTCATGCACGAGCTTACCGTTAAGGCTGCAGCTACATGTTTGGCCTGATGGGGCAATCGCGAGCACAAAAATTCAAACTTCCTTATAGGAATGGCTAGGCGCTACATCATCATGTCCAAAAAAGCCACTTCCGTGTCCATTCGCATGGACTACAACAGCATTAACAAGGTGCAGTGCTGTGTCCCATCTTGCAATAACAGAAATGGCATGAACAAAATGATCTCTTATTACCGATTTCCCCACCACGAAAAAGAGAAGAGATGGCTGAAGTTGATACGGTAAGCTGGAGCTCAAATTATGAACATTAATAACAAAAATAATAATAATAACAACCGGCTTGCGTTAACATTGCGCTACGGTTAGTTACTCGTAACAAAAAGCAGTTGTAAGATGTTTTTAGGTGAGAAAGTAGACCTTCTAACTTCATCTACATGGTTAGTTTATTAAAAATCTGCCTATTTTAAATGTTCGATGGCGTTTTCGAAGCAGCTCAGGCGGCGCCTGTGTGTTCTCCCCACTTACTGCAGCCTGACCCCGCTACGTTTGATCTGTTAGTAGTGGGTAAAAGTCAGATATAAAGGGTTTAGTATTAGTAAATGTGACGGATAACTGCAAGTATCAGAAAAGAAAATATATTTTTACTTGGAATTTGTGATAATTGTTTAGTTTATATTAGTATTTTATATATATATATATATATACATATATATTTTATATCATCAAAGTTTATCAAACTTTTTTGGCATGTAAATTCATAGTAATAAAATGATTTTACCGCAGTACCCGTTAATGATCAAGCAGAGCACTGTGAATATTTCCCCAATATTGTATTGGTGGAGAACAACCCCTGTTTTCTTTGTTTTAGGCAGACAGGTCAGAGTTCACGCTCTGATGTGACATCCCAAAAGCTCCGAGCGATCTTCTTTAAACGTGTCCTGGATCATCTTCTTCAGTCTCCTCATCTTCTATAATGTTTTAAAAAATATATATTTTAACATTTGCTTTTGACAAGATAGTCACAATATAAATTCCCTGTACTTGTTGGTTGATTTGTGTCATTCTAATAAAAAAACCCTTTACTAAAAACATTTCGTCTATTTATGTTTTAGGTAGGTTATCTGATATGAGTTTACCGGAAGACGATAAAAAACAATAAATTTGTTAATCGGTGTTTAGTAGTTTTGTAAATTAATCATGCAGTTGGATAGCAACAATGCTGACCCAAGTTGGTAAAATATTAAATACCTTAAACTTTTAGTGCTTGTATCCAGCGTAAACTATAATCAAATTAATAAATTAACTGTATACCTCTAAGGCTGATCATCATCAATTATGTAAGTTGAATAAACCAAACCAAAACACGGCCAAAAGACAGTCATAAACATCATCCCGTCTTTACATTAACGTTAGCTAACCAACATCCTTTCTCACCTCAACATCGTAGCTTTTTTTTTCATTGAGGGCTGGACTTTCCCTGAGAGACTTCCACCTTACATTGAAACTGAGATAACCCTATTTGAATTATAGGAGTTAAGACCCTTCTGAACAGACTTTGGGAATACAGTAAAGTAGGCTGTCACTGTATAAAAGGGGACCGGTTGTTGCGCTGTAGCCATAGTTGTTTACGTGACCTACCTAAAAATGAATGGACACGGAAGTGATTTCTTGCAATTTGTGACGTCACACTAGTGACTTGGTATATCATGGATATAGTGTATTCTTGGTATATCTGCATGGAATAATACAATGTAATAATACAAGTAAAATTTTTGTTATCAAAACAAAGTTCAGTGTAGAAAAAATGATATAGGCGGGAATAAAAAAATCATGTGACAACAACTGTTAGAGGATTCGGAGTAGTAAGATTTAGTCCACAGAGACTGAATGTTCTCAAGGAAGGACCAGCAGATGTTTCTGGTAAACAGTGGTTAAGTTCTAAATGTTATAAAAGTTGCTATATTGTTTTAAACATCTGAACTGATGGTAAATAGAGACTGCTGGGAATTCCTGTTTGTACTGTATATTGTGACCTGCTATGCATGCTTTGTGCAGATCATGTGGTTCAGCTATCTTTACAACAAGGTGCTAAGTTTATAAAAGAGAGTACATCTTTTCCTTGTTTTGTTGAAACACAGCTATGTAAAATTTCACTGAAATACAATAACAGTAAAAAAATCAACAAGTCATATCAGGATGAAAAGTGAACAATATAAACTTTATGTCATCAAAAGTGCTGCAAATGAAAACTACAAGAGGTCAGCAGTAGCAATAAGTTAGTCATGGTCCTGGTCGTTGTGGGCAAGACTCTACCCCTACCGCCCACTAGTGTTGGTCAGAGGGGCCAATAGCAATATATGGCCGCCTTTCGTCTGTCATTTTGCCCCAGGGCAGCTGTGGCTCCAACTGTAGCTTCCTTCCACCAGTGTGTGAATTTGAGAGTGAGTGAATAGTGGAATTGGAAAGTGCTTTGAGGGCTTTGAAAATATAAATGCAATCCATTATTATTATCAAGTTTATTGATAAGGGTAGCTGCATCGTCCAGGTCAGATATAGCATCAGAAACTAATGATGAAGCTACGAACGTTTCAGAAGACATGTCAGTACGTTATAGCTGACATACCATGTTAATAGAAAGATATTAATGGTGTTCTGCTGAAACTCTGGTTGGGACAAAGTATATGTGGTTACCTGGGAAAACTCACAGCATGTCATTGGTGAGTAACTTAACAAATTGTTAACAGAGACCATGTTAGAGTAATATAGCATTGGGAATTTACTGAATACTGCAAGGAAATTATTTTTAACAAGGTATAACAAAAATTGCATGCTAGTGTAGTTGGAATCGATTGAATTAAAAGCCTGTAAAATACCCTGCAGACAATACTAAAGCACCTTTTTGATGCTCCAAACTCAGCATTAGAGCTTGCGATTCATAACTAACATTGGTTAAATGAAGGAGTTTTGTGGTACATAATGCCTTATTTACATGTTGCACGTTGATTGCCTCATTAACCCCAATTATTTGGATATACACTGATCATTAATGGATATAAACTCCCAAAGGACTCCAAGAGGCTCCAAACTTGTCTATGGGAATAAATGAAAGTAATGCATGCTATAGATTTATTGCCTGTTTATCTACCCCTAATGTTTTAACTGCTTTTTGGTCTTGTATTTATCCCTTTAATTTTATTTTACTTTTATTTATTTATTTGCTTACACATTTATTTATCTGGTATTTATTTTATTTACCTATTTATTTATTTTAACATGTTTTCCTATTATTTTACACAAATTAATAGTCATATTGTTCCAGTGTTTACTCTGTGGGAGTTGAAGGACTTTATTCTATATTCAATTTAAACCTTAACTCTATAAATTCCATGCGTGTTCATTTTTATCAGAGAGGAGACGAGAGTAATTTAATTTTCTTTAGATTTTAATACAATAAATCAAATACTGGTTCACAGGGTTGCTTAAAACAAATCAAATATTTAGCTTACAGAGTGGTATAAATTATTCACACTCTGGATCACCCTACCTAAGAGGAATGACAACGTATATAACAGAAACATAAAGTTTTATATTTTAACACAAAGTTAGAGAAACTCCCCTATAGCTTTACATATGGGACACGAAACATGATTGGTTCATTCAAACTTTTGCCAAGACCAGCCTCCTTACAACCATGCATGCATAACTGATGACCTTCCTGTTATTCTGACTTTACAAACCAGCTCTAACTAGATTTTCTGCTGACAAAGAGTGTGGTATCTTATCTTATGTGGTTTTTATCTGCATCCTTCCATTGTCAATTGTATGGTGATGTTATCTGCCTGTTCTTTCCTGCTCAATGTACTGTTTTTCCTTGACCCAAACAAGAGCTAACTCTGCAAAATACCTCTAAAACAATCGTAAAAGTATAATTAAAAAGTATGGTAACTAAAACACCTTAATCAAACATTAATAAACGTTTAGTATACTTCCGCTTCCAATTGGTAAAATAAATAGACAACATGGAATGAATTTTCACAGTTATACTGATGATACACAAATATATTTATCTATGAAAGCTGATGAAACCAATATGTTAAGTAGATTCCAAACATGTATCGAAGACATAAAACCTGAATGACTCTACATTTTCTACTTTTAAATTCAGACAAGACAGAAGTTGTTGTCTTTGGACCAGAACCTTTAAAAATGAAACTGTTAAATCAATAACTTCCTCTGGATGGCAATAATTTGTAATAAATGTACAGAACCTCTGTGTAATTTTTTGACCAAGACATAACATTTAAATCCCATATAAGGACAAAATAGAAGAAAAGTACAGCAGTGGTGATCTTAGAGCAGCCTGGCAAGGCATCAAATGCATGGCTTCCATTGCTGACCAAAAAAGGGACAACAAACCTATTAGTGTTAAAGTAGTGCCACATTCTGAGAATGTTTTAATTCCTTTTTTAGCCTGTTTGAGAGGGTAGACCTTTGGGCAAAGGTTTCTGCTTGTAAAGAGTCTCTAAAACCAAGTGGGGGAATTGTGATCGCACAAGACCAGGTGACTGCCCTACCAAGAAAAGTGAAGGTGGGGAAATCAAGGGGCCCTGATGCCATCTGTGGGAGTACCCTACACCACTGTGCCACCCAGCTTAGTGGTGTTTCTAGCAGACTGTTTCAAAGTTGTGCAGATCATGGTCAGATCCCAACTTTGTGGAAAACCTCAACTTTAATCCCAATTCCTAAATCAGGTACTTCAAAGGAATTGAGTGATTTCAGACCGGTCGCACTTACATCACTTGTGATGAAAATGTTAGAACATTTTTTAAAGTCTGAGATTTTATGTTTAACTGAGGGAAAACTCGATCCACTTCAATTTGCTTACCAGCAAAATAAGGGTGTGGAGGATGCTACACTCTTCTTACTGAACACAGTGTACAAGCACCTTGACAAAACTGGGGCCCGTGTAAGACTTTTGTTCGCTGACTTTTCTTCTGCATTTAATAAGATGCAGTCCCATATCCTGATCGAAAGACTTGCCACCGTTTTTAATTTGCCTGACCATCTTCTTTTATTGATTTTAGATTTTCTCGCAGATAGGATCCAGCGAGTGTTTTTGAATGGTCAGATGTCCCCAGTGTCCATCTCTAACACGGAATCCCCTCAGGGGTGTGTTCTGTCCCCTCTGCTGTTCATACTGTACACGGACAGTTGCCGGGTCACTCAGAAGAACAGATCGTTGGCTAAGTTCTCAGATGACACAGTCCTAGTGTCCTAGGATCTGAAATGAACCACGGCACTGCATTGACAGAGTTTGTCCTATGGTGTGACAGCAACTACTTGAATCTAAATGTCTCAAAAATCAAGGAAATGGTTATTGACTTCAGACGCTACACAGCGCCCTCTCTGAGCAGCAGTGTCATGCATGGTGAAGTGGTGGAAGTAGTGGAGAAGTACAAATATATTGGTTCTTGGATGGATAACAAGTTGCAATTTGACGCAAATACAGACTCCGTTTTTAAACGTGGTCAGCAGAGCATCTATCTTTTAAGGAATTTGAACTCCTTCAATGTACATAAAAGGATTCTCTGCAACTTTTACTGCTGTTTCATAGAGAGCCTATTAACTTTTTCATTTGTGTGATGGTTCCAGGGTTCGTCTGTGAAAGATAAAAACAAACTGCAAAATACTCTCAAAATTTGGTCTAATATTATTGGAGTTGAACAAAGAGACCTACAGTCTCTATGGGAGGCGCAGGCACTAAAGAAGGCTAAATGTATCTTGAGTCAGCCTCTCCATGCTCTGTCCTCTGAGTTCTCGCTCATGCCTTCTGGATGTCGGTTTTATGTATCCAAAAAGATTCCTATTGACACAGCCTTTACCCCCGCCCCCCCATCTAAGGTAACGTGTTCAATCCCCTAGAATCTGAGCACACAGGATGTGAAAAAACATGAACGTTACACACTACAGGGTAGTTGGTATATTTACATCTGTTGTAACTCTTGTGTATTGTATCCAAAGTACTAAGCTTTGTCCACATGCACAGTTGATCCTTTTGAAGAAAAAAACTACTTTAAAGCATATGTTTAATGGCTCTGGAGCAAAAGGACCACAACTATCTGTGTTTTTTTTTTAAAGAAGCAAAATCATCCTGCATCTTCAAATCTAACTTTCTGTAGAATTGTTAAGACAGAAATCATGGACAATTATCAAAAGTTCCCTCTGTTATTTCAAAATTTTTTTAAACAAAAAGTTGGCAATATAGAAACTTTCTACAGACCCTGGAATCATAATAAAGCCTACTGACAAATGGGGAACCATAGTCATCCAGAATATGGATGAGTATTGTTATGGAAAATTTACTATTAAGAATGATCTGCTCTGGGTACCCTTGAATACTGTTTATGTGTGCTCTCTCTCTTTATGATATGGTAACTAATCTGTTTATATGACCCTGTATGATTCTAGGCCAGGTCAATTATACTGATTTCTGTTGCTACATCCTAGGTTGGCATAGTAACAATCTTATATCTAAGGGGCATTTTGACATTATTAAGATTATGCTTTCTCTATCCAGCCAACAATGCCTGCAAGTCTAATATTCTCATTCTGAAGAAATGTATCTGATATGATGTTGATAGTTGTCAGGATTACTGAATCTATACTGTGTAGGACATTGGAAGACAGGTCAGTATACATATATTTCTGTGTAACACTGCCCTCCTTGTCAGATCAGCAAGTCTGTGATTAAATCCTCCTATAACTACTGAAGGAATCCTCACTCATCCCTTTATTTAAGACATTCCCTGACCCTATAAAAAGGAAGCCTATCGTCAGCTTAATAATACTGATTTCTATAATAAATTAAAAGGTAATCCTACTCAAGAATTCTAGTGGAAGATTTCAGACTGAATTGATATGGATTCTCTCTTTGTTCCCTTTCAGATTTTGTGGATCATTTTACTAAGCTATATGTGTGCACTCTTCTATCTTACATCAAGGACTCGATTAATTTTATTAATAAAATTGACAATTTACCAAGATATCATTTATTAGGAGATGTGGAGAGTCTGTACACTAACACCTTCATGGTAGAGGCCTAAATGCTTTGGGTTTACATCTGCAAGACCGCACAGAGCTACCTACTAATGAACTTACCACTGAACTAACCTTTATGGTCCTGAAATGTAACTTTCTCATTCATAGGGGACTTTTACCTACAACAAAAGGAAAGGGATCTACCATATCCCCATATTATGGCAACCTGTATTTAGGCTCTTCTGAACATATGTCTGTCTGCAATTCTGATGTGAATCCGTCTCGTGAAAAAAGAAATCCTTAAATGGTATAGATATTTAAACACTGTTTTTTGTTTATTCCATGTGGACTATGATGAATTGGTCACATTTGTCTCTTTTCTAAATGATCGTGATCCTGATTTAAAATTCTCTTTAGAGTGTAATCCAGTTTGTGTGTCTTTTCTTGATAGGTGGTTAGAAATCAACAATGGTGGCTTTACCACTACATTATATGAGAAACCAACAGACAGGTTGAACGCCTTCTCCAAGTCCACAAAACACATGTAGACCGGTTGGGCAAACTCCCACGCACCCTCAAGGACCCTTCTGAGGGTGTAGAGCTGGTCCAGTGTTCCACGGCCAGGACGAAAACCGCATTGTTCCTCCTGAATCCGAGGTTCAACTATTCGTCGGACCCTCCTCTCCAGAACCCCTGAATAGACCCTACCAGGGAGGCTCAGGAGTGTGGGGCAGTAGCTTAAGCACCCTGAAGTTGGAACACACTCTGTGCCCCCCCTTTTTAGAGAGGGGGACTACCACCCCGGTCTGCCAATCCAAGGGAGCTGCCCCCGATGTTGACTCAATATTGCAGAGCTGCGTTAACCAACACAGCCCTACAATCGGCGAATCTCATCCACCCTCGGAGTCCTGCCACCAATGCGCTATATAAATAAAATTTGATTGATTTGATTGAACCTCAGTGACCTCAGCATCAGAGATTGGAGAGCCCGTCCCACAGTCCCCAGACCCTGCTTCCAAACAAGAAAGCGTTTTGATGGGAATGAGGAGGTCTTCGAAGTTTTCCACCCACCAACTCAATATGTCCCGTGTTGAGGTCAGCACCACACAACCCCCACTGTAAACAGTAGTGGTGTAAGACTGCTCCCCAGTCGAGGAGACTGGTTCCAGAGCCGTGCGTCGAGGCAAGGCCGACGACATCCAGTCGGAACCTCTCAACCTCCCCAGCTTCTCCAGCCGAGGAATCAGAATGCCGAGGTCCCCGCCTATCATAGGGGTCTTCAGGCTGCGCTTTGTCTGATCCCTCACCTAGGACCAGTTTGCCATGGGTGACCCTACTAGGGGGATAAAGCCCCTGACACCGTAGCTCATACGATCATTGGGACACTCAAACACCTCGACCGAGATAAGATGGCAGCCCAGGGAGGATTATTACCAGAAATTTCCAGGGATTGCTGCTGATGTTCACAAAAGATATCACACCCTTCCACATACAGTACTTCTCCGAAATCACCTGCAAATGAAATATGAATGAGACAAACACACACAGGCTTTGGTTGTTTTCCTAGAGTGTTGTCTGCGGAGCTAGTGTCTCCAATGTTCGGGGTCTTTTTCAACTGATCCTTCACCTAGAACCAGTTTGCCATGGGTGACCCTACCAGGGGCATTAAGCCTGACAACTTAGCTCCTACAATCATTGAGACACTCAAACCCCTCCACCGCGATAAGGTGGCAGCCCAATTTCCAATTCACTTTTATTTACTGTATATAGCGCCAATTAAAAACAAATGTCATCTCAAGGCACTTTACAACAAAAGTTTTTTCAATACAATTATACAAAATTCCAATCAGTTAAAAGTTTTCTATGTAAGGAATCCCAGCAGATTGCGATGAGTCATCGACGGGAGATTGTGCCCGGATTATGCAGACTCCAACCACAGCAATTCCTCAGCAATCCCTCATACTGAGCAAGCATGTAGCGACAGTGAAGAGGAAAAAGTCCCCTTCAAAAGGAACAATCCTCTGGCAGAACCTGGCTCAGTACAAGCGGTCATCTGCCACGATCGTCTGGGGTTCTGAGAAGACAGAGAAGAGACAGCATGGAGGATGCTCGGCCACTTTGAGCATCATCTGGACCGATGTTCCCCATCCAGCAGGGGGCATTGTAGCTGAGCAGGGTAGCAGACCGTGTGGAGCCTCTATGGGGAGAAAAATACTGAGAGAAAACTGGGTTCACAATCACAATAACAGCAGAAAAAATATATCTGGAGAGTAGTAGAAGAGAGAAGAAAAGTGGTCAGTCTGTCCTCCAACAGTCTAAGCTTATAGCAGCATAATAATAAAAAAGCTCATGATAACCGTAGCCACTAACTATGAACTTTATCAAAAAGGAAGGTTTTAACCCTAGTGTTGAAAGTAGAAATTATCTGCCTCATGGACTAAAAATGGGAGCTGGTTCCACAGGAGAGGAGCCTGTAAACTAGAAGACTTGCCTCCTATTCTACTTTCTACTAGAAATCCTACCAGTAGACCAGCATTCTGGGAACAAAGTGCTCTGTTAGGAACATATGGAACAATCAGATATCTGATGTATGATAGAGCTTCATTATTAAGGGATTTATAAGTAAATTATATTCTGGATTTAACAGGGAGTCAATGGAGAGAAGCCAAAACAGGAGAAATGTGATCTCTCTTTTTAATATTCATCAGAACTCTTCCTGCAGCATTTTGGATCAACTGAAGGCTTTTAATTGCATTTTGTGGACTTAGTCCAGCCTTGAAGTAACAAATGCATGGACTAGTTTCTCTGCATCACTCTTGGACAGGATGTTTCTGATTTTAGCAATATTCCGGAGGTGAAAGAAGGAAATCTTAGAAACCTGTTTAATATTTCAGTTTAGCCTTCCTGATCCCATCTCGTACTTCCCTAGAGACCATTTTCTTCTCCAGGGAGTTCCCACCAGAAGAGTAGACCATTTTGCTTGTTGTTAATAATTGATTTAAGCTCTTTGTTTACCCATGGTCTGTTATTTGGATAAACAACAAAAGTCTTTGCTGGGACAACAGAGTCAATGCAGAAAGTGACATATGACAAAAGAGTGTCACATAACTCATTAATGTCCTCACATGAGTTTAAAAAGCAGTTCCAATCCGTACACTCAAAACAAGCTTGAAGTGCTGAGATAATGTACCAATTTCTCCACCCGGGGTAGTCTCTTAAAAGCAGGAGTGTATCGGGGCATGAGGTACACAC
Source organism: Apricaphanius iberus (assembly GCA_028564705.1). NCBI lineage: Eukaryota > Metazoa > Chordata > Actinopteri > Cyprinodontiformes > Aphaniidae > Apricaphanius > Apricaphanius iberus. The sequence goes on from JAPXFQ010001613.1 coordinate 34,924, forward strand.
AGTTATGATATGACGATCCCAGAGGAGGAAGTGGCAGTGATTTATATGCACCAATCACTGGACCAAAACACAAATCCAGATTCGTATTCCTCTGTGTTGTGGTACAGGTGACATACTGTTCATAAGTTTTAAAAGTCTTTTCAAGACGGCAATGGTTAAAATCACCCAGGGTGAATTTCTGTGCATCCGAGCAAATAGCCTCAAGCCAGTGCGTGACGTCACCAATGAGCTGTACAGCGGCTACAACATCAGCGTGTAGATGAATATAACAGATTGTGAAAAACAGCTGTTGGAACTCACGCGGCAAATAGAAAAGGATGAAGAGATATAGACAACAGTTCAATGTCTGGGGTACATATCCTCTCACGGACAACAACGGTTTTACAATACCTCTTGTTCACGTAGCAACAAAAACCGCCGCCGCGCTGCTTGTTCGTCACTTCCTTGTCTCGGTCCAGCCTCAGCTGGGCCCCGAACCCCGTGAGCGTCAGGTCCTCATCCGGGTCTGATTCGCTGAGCCAGGATTCTGTGAAGACAAGGAGGCAGGCATTTTTTATTTCCTGCCTGATCGTGGTCCATTCCTCCCGCTCGTCCAACTTAATTCGGATTGACTGTGCATTTCCAAGCAAGACCGCGGGGAGAGCCGGCAACTTGCGGCGGTCCTGCAGACTCATGCGTTTAAGTCTCCATTGTATACCACCTCTCCTGCCTCTTTTGCGGTGCCTCGGGTTTGTCACCAGGACGCAAAGCTCCAGAGGAATCCTCGTCGGCGGCAGGACAGAGCTTTCATGAGCGCCTCCCGGCTAAAGGTAATCTTTGGAAAGACCTTATACCAATGCGAACTTACTTTATTTCCAAACTCGTCGCAAGCACTGATTACAAAATACAGTCCACAGAGCAGCAATGGAAAATCCGGTTTAAACATCCAAATTGTCGTCGAGTTGGATGACACACCAATCACACACAAAAAACCTGCACAAGCAACACCTGAGTGAAGTAGCTCCCCGAGTCAAACGTTGTCGAGCGCCCCGGATGTGGTAGTGTTTACTTTATAAAATGTGTTAGTATTTCAGTCTTGAAGCTTGATTTATCAAGGGGATGTGCTTGTTAAAACGGCAGTAAGCCTCACAGTGGTTCAAAAACACGCACCAGGTAATTGTTAAGGAAAAATAATAATGTATTATTATTTTCTTAGGATATATTTCTTTATCACATAGTTTAAATGTACTTTTTAACACTAGAAGACCCAGGATGTTTTGCTATACCTGTAAAACCCAGAGGTCAGCCGATCGGCTGTAAGGCCACCTGTGAACCCTCCTTTTGTTATGTGAACGAGGCAATCACTGGGGCACCACAGGACGTGACGTGAGCCACTTCACTCAAAACACCTTGACATAAAATGGGGAGGAGGAGAATCAGATTACAGCAAGATTGCTCTGTCAGAGCTGCTAACTGACTGGGCAGAACACATGAACTGAATCAAAATGTAATATATGTAATATATGTAGAAGGATGTAGAAGTTATCAGGACCCTACAACACTGGGCTTCCAACATCCCCACCAGACAAATAGGAAAAGTAAAAGAATAGAACCCCATCAAAAAAAGCACTCAAAATCTGTGGTAGCCCCACCAGTCATTTACAGAATTGCTCATCAAGTTGATATCTGTACAAGATAATGATTTATTTTATGTAACATTTTTTTCTAACTGAGATACACCAGAAATGTATTTGATATGTTTTATTTTAGAATTTGTATATTGTTTTTGTCTGTTTTGCTCTGTCCCTCTATTTTCTTTTTCCCTGTCTCTCCCTGTCTCAACTTATAGAAAACCAGACTGACTGTTGCTTTTTGCCCACACTGTAATGTGATGTTATGTCAAAGATATGATATTATATGTCTGATTTCAAAATACCAGTTATGGATTTGAGCTGTGCCAGGTTCTGCTCAACTCCTCAGGTCGCCTTTATGCTGCAATTTCTGGTGTATGGGGATCGTTTGTCACCAACTGCATCACATCCTACAACCCTGGTCGACACATCACCATTGATGAACAGCTTTTCCCGTCAAAGACTCGCTGCTTTTCACTGCAATACATTGCAACGAAACCTGACAAGTTTGGGATCAAGTTTTGGGTGGCTGGTGACTTGAAATCCAAATACATCTGCAATGTCCCATATCTTGGCAAGGACCCAAGTCGTCCCAGTGGGGAGAGGCTATCTGAGAATGTAGTTATGAGGCTGATGGAACCATTCCTGGACAATGGCAGAAATGTTACCATGGACAATTTCTTTACATCGCTGTCACTTGCACAAAGACTGCTTAGCCGGAAAACCACCATCCTTGGCACAGTCAACAGGATTCGGCAAGAAATTCCACAATCAACAAGACAGGGACCACAATGAATTCCCCACTCAGGTATTTTCAACCACGGGTGCCACGCTGACGGTGTATGCGCCCAAACGGAAGAAGACAGTCTACATTCTCAGCAGCATGCACAGTGTGGTTCAGACTGAAAATACCACCAAAAGGAAGCCAAACACTGTCACCCTTTACAACACCATAAAGTGTGGCGTTGATGTGATGGACCAGATGGTGCGGGAGTACACTGTCCGCACATGAACACGGCGCTGGCCAGTCGCGGTGTTCTATAACATGATTTATATGGCAGCACTGAATGCATATGTGCTCTATCAAGCATGCACCGGGAGGCAGGAGAGACGGGTGGACTTCCTGGTGGAGCTTGCAAGAGAGTTGGCTCACTCTCATGTGGGTGCAAAGCAGGCACAAAATGGAACAATTGCTTCGGCAACAACCTTCAACACCTAGCCCTGGGAAAAGACCAATATGTCAGGTTAAAATTCCGTGTACAAGCAATCATGCCACTGTGCGATGTATTGACCGCTACAAATACACATGTGGCAAACGCAGAAAGGAGATGGCATAGCAGTGCCAGGATTGTGAGTGATTATTGACATGTACTCACCTCACTTACTGTTACTTACTGTTTAGTTTTCTCTGTGTGCTTGAAAACTCAAATTTCCCTGAGGGAGTCCCCCCAAAGGGATCAATAAAGTTTTAAGTATAAGTTCTAAGTCTCACTCACATCCACTCTCTAACACTGTATCCTGATTATACATTTTTTTTAATTATTATTTGTAAATATCATGAAGGCCCAGTTGGGATAACCACAGATTTTGAGTGATTTTGTTGATGTGGTTCTGTTCTTTTCCTTTTCCTATGTGTCTGGTGGGGATGTTGGAAGCCCAGTGATGTAGGGTCCTGATAACTACATCCTTTTATATATATTACATATATTGCATTTTGATTCAGTTCATGTGTTCTGCCCAGTCAGTTAGCAGCTCTGACAGAGCAATCCTGCTGTAATCTGATTCTCCTCCTCCCCCATTTTATGTCAAGGTGTTTTGAGTGAAGTGGCTCATGTCACGTCCTGTGGTGCCCCAGTGATTGCCTCGTTCACATAACAAAAGGAGGGTTCACAGGTGGCCTTCCAGCCGATCGGCTGACCTGTGGGTTTTATAGGTAGAAAAGCCAAATGGCTGCTCTCTGGGAGTTCTAGTGTTAAATGTCATTTGGTTTCAACCATATGTTCCTTTGTATACATCCTGTTCTTTTAAGATGCTAATGAAGTTTGACCAAATAAAGAGAGACTGCAGTGGGAAGGCCCTTTGAGACCAGGTGAAAGAGCTGTGTGATCAGGACATAGAGCTGGGAGGCTGTCTGAGAAGCTGAGAGGAGAACAGACAAACGGTCAACCAGAGTATCTTCCTGGTCTCCCTCTGCAGAACTTTACTTATTTTATCTCCCACTGCAGAGTTCATTTAACTTGAATTTCTCTCCGACCACTGTGTGTGATTCTTTCTAGGTTAAACCACTATTTTTTACCCTAACAGTAATTTACTCACCAGGCACTTTCAACCAGCATCACGGTGTGCGTAATCCATTTAACATTTTTGTCCTTGATGAATATGCAACATGGCTGTTTCTGTCGTAAGGTGCAAAATATTGGGCTGAGAACCAAATAAGCTATTCCAGGCACAGTGAGATTTATTAACTATATATTTAGCGCCTCTGAAAGGTATGTCTTAACTTTTCCTCTTTTTTTTCTTTTTTTTTTTGAAACAAAGCCGCTTCATAACTTACTGCGCACTCATTCCGAAACCGGCTGTAATTTATTTTTTTCGATCCTCAGTTTCCACCGGAGTGGTTACTAGCAATTTCTAGTGTCCAATTAATACAATATAATAATCAGATAAAGTACCATATGGACAATGAAGCTATATATAGGAAATTTCAATTACAAATTTTCTAGAATTTAGATTTTTTTTTTAAACTGAATAAGCGAAAGATGGAAACGGTCATATGGTCTCTGAATGCTATTGATAAAATTTTCTCAACTCTATGAAGCACCGGTAAGGGGCAACCGGGGTGTCCTGCAGAGATGTATCCGGTGGGCTACGTGCTGGAAGGGTGGACAAAGTTTCAGCCGTTGTGTCTGTCAATACTTTCACAAGAGGACGCTGAAGATATATATCTATTCGGAATCATGGTGATCGGGTTTCTGCTGATTGGAACGGGCAGTTACTGGACCTACCGCAAAATAGAGCAAAAAAGATCTGAAACACGGTCGAGACTGAAGACTCTTCTGGAAGCAATTGGACGGGTGAAGGAACAGTTGGTTGCGCTGATTCGTATTGACGGGACTCAGAACCAGATTCTTGGGGGGCTGGGACACAGGCAAGAGGCTGTAAGAGTCAATCTGGCCGCCGCACTGGGACTCATCCGCAAATTGTAATCGGACTTGGAGAAACTGTCGGTGCGGATTGAGGCAACTGGAAATTAATTGGATTTGGAACTTTATGTTAATCTGGACTACAATTTGGTTGAATTAAATTAAAAAAGAAACCACTGACAGACTGAAGGGGTAGAGAGGAAATTTGCTCTCTCCCTGCTATCCAAATAATTATTGTTTTGGCTCCCATGAAGACCTTTAACTTGGTCCGCAATCAAGTGCCTGTGAGAGGAATGTAAACAGTCTCCTCTCCCCCGTGCACCTGCATCCACTGACGTACACACTGACACGATTTCAGACACACACACACACACGTCTCGGTGCCTCCTACTTCTCTCTCCCGCTAGGAAGCTGGATGACGGCGCGCCTCTGAGGCTGCGAGTTTACCTGTGGACTGGCATACCCGCCCATCCCTCCTTGATGTGTCATTGTTTATGTCTGAATATGTGTTTACCTGTATTTTGAGTCTTGACTAAGGGTCTAAACACAGATGCTGCTGTGTATCTGTTCCTATCTGCATACATGGGACCGCTGCTCTTGCGGCTGCATGCCCTTCAGTGACCTGGATCTGTGGTTTTTTTTGTCTGTTGTTTGTAATGATCTTGGAAAGGTTGTACTGTAAACCAGAAATTCCTTATTTGTCTCATACTTGCCCATTAAAGCTGATTCTGATTCTGACTTTACCATCTGACAAGTCAGATGGTAAAGTTCCAACCATCAATAAAATCACAGGCAGATCTAAAGCTAAAATTAGATTTGAATACTTTTTGAAAAGAAGGCATGCTATTTAGTCATCTAATACTTTGAGATAGATTATTCAATTCCTGAGCTGCCCCTTAGACAGCAGATTTTTGAAAGAAGTTTGTGTTAGCATAGTTTATCATGAATTTAAAATCACAAACATATTAAGTACAATGGGTGTCCTGTGACTGATGGAGGTAGGCAACAGCCCCACCTCTGTCTCTTATCCTTGAGGAGGTTGTGGGGTAGAGAATGGAGGGATGGATAGAAAAAAATACTTACTTTGTAGTTGTTGTTTTTTATTTCTTCTACTTCAGAAATATATGCAAGCATCCCAAATATTTTTGTCTTATTGAAGCGGATTGGGTCTTCAATGAGTAGCACAGCACCAGTTGGAACACTACAGAAAAACTTGCTCATCCATTCATATGTGCAAATACTCAGCAAGCTTGTCTCCCTCCTTGTATAAACATACTTTACAGTCATATAAGTGTATGTTATGAAATATATTATTTTAGAAAGAATAAAGAGTGAATAATATATATAAGTGGCCAAACATTGTTGAAGTTAAAATACTTGTGAAAAATGCTTAAGTACTGATACCTAAAGACCCGCTCAATAACTTTGACACCATAAAAACATGTTTTCCAAACGTTTGACACCATTTTAGTTGTTCGTTTTCGGAGGTTTAAACTACGTGGGAGGGTCCTCCTGCTGTTTACCGCTCTATAGAAGTTTTTACCCGCTTCCCTGGATGTACTTAGCCCGTAATGTACTGCCGTACAGCGAAACTCACTATCTAATTATATAAACAAACCCACGGTTTTGAGACTTGAGACATCACAGAAGAGTGCAAATATCTGCAAGGTTTCTGTAAAAGTTGACTAACTAGAATAATGTAGTAAATGTAAACCGTAATTTGTGCCTCAGATTAAAACTCTCAGGAGAAGTTCACACAAAATGTCTTTATTTCCAATGTTAGATGCATGTGATATTTCTGATTATATGGGGGGTATTGTTCAGGATGAATTTGCGGGGATGTCAGAGATGTTAACTTTGTGGACAGTTGTACAATATCTGTTGCCTGCACATGGTGTGGTAAACTGCATTCAATCTTTTTTTTTTTTACTGAAAAAAATATTACAGTTAAAAAAATTTTAAGATATGTATATTATTTCAGCAAAAATCAGGTGTAACACAAAATAGCATATTTAAAAAACCTAGACAAAAAATGTTTAAATCTGATATTTTTCTTGATGCCTGCATCATAATAAATTAATATAATTAATTTTCTTTCAGTAACATTACGGCAGGGCAAGGCAAGGCAATTTTATTTATATAGCACACTTTCAACACAAGGCAATTCAAGGTTCTTTACATGATTCAGTGATGATGAAACCACATGATTACAAACAAAACATATAAGTTTAACAGTAATCAATCAGTAGGAAAAGATAATGTAAGCAACAAATTTATGTAATTAATACACAATCACTTAAAAAAAGAAAAAAAAGTAAACATTAAAACAAATTAAAGTAACATTTTTTGTATAAAGACCACAGTACTTCAGGTTTTCCGTTACTTCATGTTTAGACACCACTTTTCTTACCTTTATATTTGCATTTTAAGGTTGAATGTCTTATCACAGCGAGACATCCTCCCCTCCTTCTTTGCTTACGTACATTTATCTTCAGTAACCCTGAATGTCTGTAGAGACAAGTTGAAAAATCTAGGACAGAAGTTTAAAAGTGTACATAACACCCAGAATATAACTCAAAAATGACGTTCGTTGCAGATGACCGCTTGTGCCGAGCCAGGTCCTGCCGGAGGTTTCTTCCTGTTAAAGGGGAGTTTTTCCTCTCCACTGTCGCTACATTCTTGCTCAGTATGAGGGATTGCTGAGTAATTGCTGTGGTTGGAGTCTGCATGATCCGGGCACAACCTCACGTTGATGACTCATCACAATCTGCTGGGATTCCTTGCATAGAAAACTTTTAATTGACTGGAATGTTTGTTTAATTGTATTAAAATTATTTTTGTTGTAAAGTGCATTGAGATGACATTTGTTGTGAATTGGTGCTAAATAAATAAAAGTGAATGGAATTGAATAAAAAAAAAATACAATTTACATTTAAGAATAGATTAACAAACTTTAGAATTCATGACAGCAATTTTGTGGAATGACATTGAAAGCCAAGATCTTGTATGGTTTCAATCCTCAATTTTATATTAACAAAAACAATCTCGATTCATTATTGATAAACATGTAATGTTGCAAGTTTAACTAAATTTAGAAAATGCCTATAACAAGCAGGACATTGGGCCCTGAGGACCAGGGTTAATAAACCCTGATCTATGTCCTACTCATTTTAATTTTGACTACATTACTGTACAAGAGTCCTCGAGTATAGGCAATTGCTTTTTTTTTTTTTTTGTACACCGTACGTTAAAATGTCAAAGCGATACATGCTAACATATAAAGTAATTTTACTTGTTTCTTTAAGTTTGTCGGAAACTTGCATCAGAGTTCTCTACATAGACATTGCCTACTCCATGTTGTCCAAGGTCACCTTTAGTTACAAATAATTTAGAGTTTTACTATTTTAAAAATACATTTCAAATAGATCATTTTCAGACAAAGTTGTGTTTATAAAACAAACCACGCATTACGTTTGTCCACAGGCCTGCATATGTAAGGAGGTACTTAAAAATATGATCCATCAGTCCTTTGCAGTGCTATGCATTTGATGGACCAACAGAATCCAGTGGGAGTTTGGACAGCATTTCTTTGAAATGTTTGCTTAATAGATTTGTCTCCTGAAAAAGTAGAACACATGTGATACAATACCTTAATGACAGTATAGAAAGCCAAGACAAATTTACATGCATATTATTTAATAAATTAATTTAACAAATACTTCAATATCCAACACCATTTGTAACTTCTGTAGTGGGAAATTATTTCAAGATTAGTTCTGTTTAGTGATTAGTAATTAAAAGCAAAGACAGCAGGGGAATATTCCATAATCCTGGAGATTCATGACCTTTAACCTACACTGGCGTAGCTGAAGGACTCCTGTGTTTGTTTTGGCTACCGTAATCCTGATATAACACTCACACACACACTGGGGGGGTACACAATATTAGAGGGAGATACCGTTGCTGTACCATCGAAAAACATATGTTAAAACTCCATAGGAGAAAGAGGCATCCTTATATCCTTATCCTTATCTACATCTCTATGGAATTTTCCTATATTAGTTGATGTCAGATTATTTCCGGCGTCCAAGCTTCGGACACCGAAGGACCCACTGGCTGAAGAAGAACTTAGTTCTAGGATGAGGATGTTCTTGAATGATGGCTTGGACCCTGAGAGATCAGCAGTTTCCCTGCTGGTCTACTTTTCCTCTCCAGATCTTGAGGGAGCTGGACAGAACCTCTTTTTTGCATGGACCTCAGCCTAAAGTGCAAGAACGGATTTGCAGCCAGCAGCATGGGATGTTTTATTTTCCTGGTTTGTTTTTCCCTTTTTGTCGCTGTCTGACCACGGCTATCTGGTGTGACCACCATTTGCCTCATGCAGTGCAACACATCTCCGTCGTACAGAGTTGGACAGGTTGTCGATTGTGGCCTGTGGAATGTTGGTCCACTCCTTTTCAATGGCTGTGTAAAGTTGCTGGATATTGGCAGGAAGTGGAACACTGTGGTATACGCCAATCCAGAGTATCCCAAACATGCTCCGTGGGTGACATATCCAGTGAGTATGCTGGCCATGCAAGAACTTGGATGTTTTCAGCTTCCAAGAATTGTGTACAGATCCTTGCAACGTGGCGCCGTGCATTATCATGCTGTACCATGAGGTGATGTTCGAGGAATGGCACAACAATGGAGCTCAGGATCTTGTCATGATATCTCTATGCATTCAAAATGCTATCAGTAAAATGCACCTGTGTTCCTCATAACGTATGCCTACCCATACCATAACCCCACCGCCACCATGGGCCTCTCAATTCACAACATTGACATTATAAAACCGCTCAACCACGCTGTCCGGCCTGAACAGCATAACCCAGGATTCACCTCTTCAAAATGCCAGCTGCTTCAATGTGAGCATTTGCCCACTCAAGTCGGTTACAACGAACTTAAATCAGGTTGAAACCCCAATGAGGACGATGAGCATGCAGATGAGCTTATCTGAGACAGTTTGTGCAGAAATTATTTATGCAATCTGATTGTTTCACCGGTTGTCCGAGTGGCTGGTCTCAGTTGATCTTGGTGAGGAGGAACATGCTGGATGTGGAGGTCCTGGGCTGGTATGGTTACAGGTTTGGTTTGAACTGAGGATTTTGGTCAAATCAGAATATAATCAAATTTTTGAAGTAGTGTTTATACTGTTATAGAATTAAAATAGGGGGAAGAGAAGTATAGAAGGATATAATTATTTACAAGGTTTCCAACTCAGATTTAAACTAGACTAGAGGTTTTGGGCAAAAACCTAAGAACTTTCTTTAAAGGTACAGGTTGTAACAAATTCAGCTTTTTATTAATAAAAATCAGGTACTGCTATCATAAATTCCTATTTTATCAAAATCTAATAACAATCGCATTATCATGAAAGCGTTCTCGTTTCTTAGAATAGGTTTTTTATAGATACAGAGGGCATCTCACCCCTCATCCAAGGCTGCCATGTTGCACATGCACATGCACAAGCTTACCGTTAATGCTGCAGTTACGCGTTTGGCCTGATGGGGCAATCGCGAACACAACATTTCAGACTTCCTTATAGTCACTTTTAGATCAAATAACTGAAATAAATAGAGTACTGATTTGTCCTTGATTTTAGCTTCAAAACAATTGATGAAAATAAGTTTATTGAAGACAGAACTCAAACAAAGGAATACATCCTTTGCAGTTTATGACATCTTAAAAGGTATTGTTACAAAGGAAAACATAATTATTCACAGATCACAGGTTTCAAACAAATATAATGAAGTCATAAACAAATTTTAAGGTTTTTGTATTACAGTGAAATTTAAAATCCACCTTTAATAGTTGAAACAGATTTTTTAAAAGAATTGATCAGTTTTGGGTGTGCGTAATATACATCTTAGATGAGCTCATCATCTGTGGAGAAAGTTTTGAGCTGGCCATCAGACCTTCAGTGCTGGAGTGTTAAAGCCATATGGTAAAACATTAAATGTGCTTTACGTTACTTGAAGTGGAATCACATTTTAGTTAACCAAATTAGCTACCTTCAGATTTTCAAATGGACTTTGGGACTCAGGCAACTCGTCTCCTGTTTCCCTCCAGCAGTGACTCCAGGTTCTGAAAATGTTTAACATTTTCCCACTACAAGGGCTGGAGAAAACATTTGTCTTACAACACACCTCGTCATCTACTTCTTGAAATGAGTTTGCAATTGTAAGAAGTCCAAAATTGTGCATTACAATGGTAATGTTGTACACTGCAGGTGGAAAGAAATTTGATTTTAATAATTAGATTTCTAAGAAAAATAATGTACTACTGCAATCATTGGTTTTCCATGTAAATTTAACGTGACTTGTGAAGTACTGCCACTTATTTCTCACTGACCGCCAATTTTTTTTCCTCCAAGAGAATTCAAGTTTCGGGCTTCTCGTTACACGAACAGTATCCATGTACAATTTCTAAAACTTCTTTTGAATGGCTTCAACAAAAATTATTAAACATGGAAAAAATAGATATGATTTTTTAAATTTTAATTATGAAAGCATGTTATACATCAAGGGCCTGATTTATCAAAGGTTTGTGCTTGTAAAAAAAAGGGCAAAATCCCTGCAGCTGCCAAAAAAAAAAAAAGACATGCAGCAGTGATTCAATAACCACACGCAGGTAATATTTTTCCTGTTAAACCTGCAGCAAGATGCAAACAATCTATTTAGCGCTTTCGGCCTTGATGGATATGGAATATGTCAGTTTCTGTCGGAAAGTGTCTCTGTCCACACAGTGCAATTTATGAAACATGAAACTGTTTGGATGGGCTGTTTTAGCACCTACTTTTACAGTCACACACATTATAAATCACACACATTCTGTTTGGTGTCTGGGGTGTTTATCTGTGTTTTTCTGTGCTTCCTGCTCTATTGTCCACCATAAGTTTTTTTCCATCAGAGTTTCCAGTTAAACAGAGGCCCTGTTCATCAAGCTGACGGTGGAGTGGGAGCAGCAGGCAGGTTCTACCCATAGAGCCTGTGGATAATATTTTGAGCTGGCAATCAGACCGTCAAGTGCTCTATTGTTAAAGCTGTATGGTAAAACCTCAAATCCTCCATTTACATGTCTGACTGGCTTCAAACTACAAGTTCCTCTGTGCTCCATCTCAGCACTTTGCCTGGCAGCCCTCAATGCTCATTTCAATATTCTACCATCTCAGGAAACCCATAAGAAAGCTCTGTTGACAAACCAGTGTCCTAGTGCTTCCAACCTGCTGTTTAACCAACCACCCTCTAATGATGCATCATCCCATTTCATTCATACAATACATTTCCAAAGGACTTTCCTCACCACTGGATCTCTCTCTGCCGTTTATCTGATGTCTATCTCCACCACAGTGTTCCCAATTCCCTCGTGCCTTCATCATCATCACATTATCCTCGTTAAAAAATAAAGTTCTTAAACTGTTACAGCTTGGCTCCTAGTAGTGTTCTGCAAGACCAGTTGTGTTCAAGAAGCTCAAATCCAACATGACCCTAACCTACTAGAAATTAACTCTCATGGCAATAAACCTGACAGTTATGTAGATTTTTCCCACTTTTTGTTTTCTGAAGACGAATCATAACTCACTGGACTTGCTGTTTGTTAATCTATTTGGATCCTTGTTAGTTTCCACCAGAATGGTTACTAATAATCCCTGGTATGTGGTGTCCCGTAAAATAAAATAATCATGTACAGTAACAATGACAGGATACATATGACATTTTAAAAACAAAATTCATACAATTTAGATACTTCATTTCTCTAATATTTTTAGATAATTTGTTTTATTCACGAGATGCTCTGTTGAAAACAGATTTTAGCAGGAAGTTTGTGTTGGCATGTTTTTCCAACAAAGAGTGGTGCATTTACACCACACATTAAAGAGTAACTAAACCCCAAAACAACATTTTTTTGCTTATAAACTGTATAAATGACCCTTTACCAATGCAATATTTCAGTTTCAGGGAATTTTGAGATTTTCATGTAAACTTGTTAAATTTTACACTATTTGGTCTAAAAACGTCTTAGTGCTGCCGCTCATGTTCATTGTGTGGTACTGCATTTGAATTTTGTGATTGGCTGAGAGTGGTACATCTTTTCCATTGTCTACGTCATAGGCATGGTCTCACAGAGACGCCCTCCATTTCTGGTACCACCCCGCGGCGAGCTGGCATGCGTATTTTGTGTGCTACACAAACACCGCTAAGAGAAACAGAAACTGAAATCTGTATATCACACTATAGAGGACCACAATGCCAAAGTGGTTTAGCCCAAAAAATGTGAAAGTAGCTAGAGCAAACAGACTGGATTTACAGCAGCCTACGCCCAGAGAGCTATGGGGGGTGTTTTAAACATTAGCCTTTGTTAGCGTTACCACTCAGAGGCTCGACCCATCCTGTCTCCCTCTGCTGCAGCTCTGGCTTCAGGCAGCGCTGACTGAGCAGGCGTTTGGTCGCTGAGCTCCATAAAGCCTCACTTTACCTCTGGTGGATGGTGGAGAAGAGATGACATGATTTCTCCCTTTACCGGAGGAAAAGAGCAGCTTTATGGAGTCTAGCGGCCCCACACTCTATTAGTTCAAGTTAGCTCAGCCGTGTCCCTCCCGCTCCCAGCTCATGCCCCTCTGTGCCCACTTTAGTAGAACTTTTTAAATGTTGCCTGGGGGTGGGATACATATTTGTCATGAGGTTCAGTTACTTTAATAGATAGCCTAAATTTGAGAGGTATGTTTTTCCCCTTTTTCTGCCAAAGAAGCATCATGCATCCACTGCACCCATTCCTCCTTTGTCAAGCTAGGAGGCAGTGCATGGAGCCAAAAGGGTGGCTTACAGCAGCGGACACACATTTCTCATTTGAATACTGCCATTGGTACCTGTTATTTGCACAGTCAATCTTAGTAAGTCACTTGCAAATGTAAGAAACACACCATGGCGCAATATTTTACGGCAAAAGCAATCTGTGAATTTTACTTGGAATACTGAGGCCCCTAGTCTTCAATACATTTGTTACATTTATTCTTCGAGGCCAAGATTTTAATCAGATCCCAAAAGTGGATCTTACAATTTTACACAGATCATTTGTTTTCTTCATGTGACTCAACAGTGTAGAATGCAGACCTCAAAGTCTTGTCACATTGCATGTCCAACAGCAATGTTGTAGTAGTGTTTTATTGTCTCATTTAATTGTTTTTGGCAGAAGGGCTTGCAATAGTGCCTTAGATCCATCACATCTCACATGGAAAATGCATGATTTTGTTTCTAGATTCTTCCAAACAGATGTATTGTCACACTGGAATGTAAGTGATCAAAGCCATTGTGTGATCACATGTGAGGAAAGTAGCTAAAGAAGAGGGGGAAGATCCTTTAAAGCGATTTCTAACTACAAGTTCAGTCATATAAAATGGTGGAGAGTCCTTTTTTTCACTATACTGTACTTCAAGTAGATTCAATGTATATTATGTCTTCTTAACAAAACTGCTGAAATATGTCGATAATTCTTGTGACCAGAGCGTAACTCCTTTTGTGTGCATGACAATTCTCCAAAGTGCTTCATCTGCTCTGTCTTTTTGTCAATCCTTATTTGAAGACTGACTAATTCATTGCTGTGTTGGCAACTTTTTTCTTTTAAGCCCCTCCTTATTGGGAGCAGCATCCCTGCATCCTGATCTCAGTGTGTCCTCATTATTGTCATTTAACATGTTTACATAGATTGTTCTTGGTACATCTTTTGATAAAGCTTCTCCAAACTGTTGTCTTAGGTCTCCACATACGGGCCTTCTTTAGAGTTCATTTTTGTTGTGTATGTATTTACTCCCTTGAAATTTAACCTCAGCCTTCAAATCTCTTTCAGACTTCCTTTTGTGATCCTGGAGTTTTTAAGTCTGTGTCCTTTAAATACAAAGGACCAGTATGGATATATGCTTTGAATTTCCTTGCTGATGACAGTTCAGTTTAGAGCCTTAAAACCTCCTTAATTTCTGATTTTTTTGTAATTCCTATCCAATTTGATCGTTCCACCCAGAAGTAAGTCTCATCTTTGGGGACAATGCAGTTGATAAACCCTTTTTTATAATGTGTCTTTTAACATTTCCTGAATAGAGATACCCAAAGGACAATTAGAAAGTTTTGCCAAAAATCTTTTTGGGGAAAAAATAGTGTACCCAAATGCTCAAAGCTGCTTTACTGAATCTTCAAAACAAGCCATCTTAAAACATTTTTTATAGCTCTTCACAATTTTTTAACATATAGTAAAAATATTTTGTGGAGATTTAAAAAGAAAATGAATGAAAATAATGAAGTAAGTGGTTCTCTTCAATTTGTTAAAAATCTCAGCCAATAGCATGGCTCAGCCTGAAACCAATGATTGGACCATCTAGTTTTCTGAGTCACTGAACAAGCACACTTCTGTATTTACTTGGCTCCTCCACTTGGTACACGCCACCGTATTTTGGCCTTGGGAAGGGGAAAAGTGTTCTGCGACTGTTTTAAGCTAGCTTGTTAAGCAGATTGTGTACAGCAGCTATAAACTAGTTATTTCTACACCGCATGATGAAGGACACCTTACATAATCGCCACATAGCCATCCAAAACAAGTCTGTTTAAATTTTGCATTCACAAAACCTTTCATGTAACCAATGTAACACATGTACATATTGGCAATGGTATTCATCAACTTTACTGCAATAAAATCATTGCTATCAATTTTTAAAATTGCCAATAATGTCTAAAATACTCACATGATCAGTTGAGATTTCCACACGAGGTCCAGCATGTTCCTTGTCATCGCTGTGAGATGAGGGGGTCACTGTCCACTCAGCTGGTTTCTGTGAATTGAACCAGAGATTAATTCTCTTCATACGTCAACTTCTACTGTTTCACCAATGTTATTTCCATTTATGTGGGGAGGATCAGCTTAGTTAATTAGTGACAGGAAGTAATGCTAAGGTTAACTAGCCTACATATTGCCATCTGCAAAAGACAGACCAACTTGAACATACCAAATAACTTCCATAAGTGAGCACAATTTGACACAACTACACAAGCCTTGTTTTAACCTTGTTAATCGAACATCAACCTTACTTTGTTAACAGGCTATTGTCAAAATTAATGACCTAACAAAGCTACGTAAACAGAGCACTGAGCAAACAGAGCACCCGACTGCAGATGTTAATACTAATGCAGCATATTGGGATACTATCCCGATCAAATCCTGCTTCCCCAAAAGTTAGAAACTGCCTCCAGAACACAGTTAAGGTGCAAAAATGTATTCAACAAAAATAGCAATGCAGTTAATTTTTTTTTCTTCTCTTGTATGGTTCACTCAGATTAACGTTCTCTGTTGCTGTGTGGAGCAGCCTTTCAGTCAGTTACTCTTTTACTCCCGACTCCTGAATAACACTGATTCACTCATCCAGGGAACTTGCACTCATGAGGAAACATCTTTGATATACACTCACCTGAAGGATTATTCGGAACAGCACTAACTTAATTCTACGTGGCATTGATTTAACAAGGTGCTGAAAGCATTCTTTAGAAATGTTGGCCCATATTGATAGGATAGCATGTTGCAGTTGATGGAGATTTGTGGGATCCACATCCAGGGCACTAAGCTCCCGTTCCACCACATTCCAAAGATGCTCTATCGGGTTGAGATCTGGTGACTGTGGGCATCATTTTAGTACAGTGAACTCATTGTCATGTTCAAGAAACTAATTTGAAATGATTGGAGCTTTATGACATGGTGCATTATCCTGCTGGAAGTAGCCATCAGAGGTTGGGTACATGGTGGTATTGAAGGGATGGACATGGTCAGAAACAATGTTCAGGTAGCCTGTGGCATTTAAACGATACCCAATTGGCACTAAGGTGCCTAAAGTGTGCCAAGAAAAAACATCCCCCACACCATTACACCACCACCAATAGCCTAACCAATAGGCTCGTCTGGCACCAACAACCATGCCACGCTCAGAATTGCTTAGATCATCTTTCTTTCCCATTCTGACATTCAGTTTGGAGTTTAGGAGATTGTCTATATATATATATATATATATATATATATAAATGACACAAACCAACACAAGAAAATGTAATGAAAGCAGAGTAAAACTGACGCAAAGAAAGCATAACAGCTATATAAGAGCTGTCTTCATTTCCAAACATATGATGGATTACCACATAATTCAACCATATCATTGCATATCGATCTGCTTTGCAAATCAGGGTGATGTAATTTCAGAGGAACTGCTGGCAAGACAAAGCTGTTCAGATAGTTGGTGACAGCACATTAAAGGTTTCTGTGGTTCAGCGGTCAGCAGTAATGGGCTCTGCAAAGTTTTTTCCTCTATCAGGTCTCTCCTCACAAGGCCACATCATTACCACAGAGCTCCCAGCTACTAGGCGCTGGGGTCAGGCTTTTAAAGGAAATGGAATTGGTTCCAAACAAAGATTTTGCTGTTGTGCACAACATCAAAGACAAAGTGATCAGGTTTCATGCCATACTTACCGGCTTTTGCTTTATCTAAGGAGCAGAAATTGACCAGTCCCTCATTTGGAAGGATTTTCATGCAGCTGGTAGGTTGACAGGAGTTCTGTCAAGGACCCCCAAATTCAACTTTGCTAACACTGCCCTCTATGCTTGTGCTGTCTCCTGTTGTGATTTAAAAATATAAATGTTTTGATAAAAACATTAAAAATGCTTCATTTAAAAAGGTTTTCTTAGTGCCAACATACAGTATAATTCTAATATTCATGTAGCACAGTTGTTTTTGTTTGTTTATTTCAAAGGCAAACCCAAACAGTTTGTAACAATGTCTGTGGGATGTATTTAATCATGTCAGCAAATAAAATATTTGGTTTTTATTTCCTCGTTTCATCCTCTTCCTCCCAGTTTCTGCTTAATCCATTCAACTTTCAATCCATTTTAAAATAACTTAAATTATTCCTGTTATTTTCTACAGGTTAAATGCTACATTTGTTCTACTGAACTGGCATACATTAAAGGTGAAGTCTGGAGGATATATCAGAGTTGTACAGTACAGACCAAAAGTTTGGACACACCTTCTCATTTAGTACGTTTTCTTTATTTTCATGACTATTTACATTGTAGATTCTCACTGAAGGCATCAAAACTATGAAGGAACACATATGGAATTATGTAATACTTTTACAAAAAATTGTGAAATAACCTGGCCTCCAAAGTCATCGGACCTGAACCCAATGGAGATGATTTGGGGTGAGCTGAACTGCAGAGTGAAGGGAAAAGGACCAACAAGTACTAAGCATCTCTGCAAGGGCGTAAAATTAGCATGGACGGAGGGGACATGTCCCCACCAATATCCAGCGATTAGTGAATTGTCCCCACCAATCAACGGCGTCGCTACCACATATCCAAACGCTATTTAGTCAATGATCATGGCACACAAACGGTTAAATGTCGGTCTCTGCTAGAAATCCCGCCTCTAACCAAAATATCACTTCCTGATTGGCTGCCGGGTTCTGGCTAACTTACATGTGATTGGCTGTCCCCGTTGTCATTCCATCTCCTCTTAAACCGAGCGCGGTCAGCTTATCAAACGCATAAACACATATAAACATAGACGTGTGTGTGTCTATGTCTGGTTGAACGTCTGACTGTGAACATCTCAAGCTACAACTGCTAGTTGGGCTGGATGAGAGGCAGCTGCGAGTGTAAGCTGTCAATACGTTTGGCATTTGTTCTGTCCGGGTCACGTCAGCTAGATGGATTTTACTGGTTTCATTTACACTTTGTGTTTGTGTCTGCGTGCGTGTACATGTAAACATGCGCGCTTGTGTGTGCTGTTTAGGATTTAAAGGATGTGAAAGAAAAGAAAACTCAATATAAAATACTTCTTTAGGAGTTAATATGTAGGTTACTTAAAATTGAAATTAAATGAAAAAATTAAAATAGAATACGCCAAAGAGATATACTTTTTAAAAATGATTTTCTATTCTTATTCTCTTTTTTTCTTATTTTCATGTATTTTTATAGAAAAGAGCAGCTGTTTAAAAACATAAATAAAATGTATGGTGTAAATAGAATAAAACCTTATATTCTAGATTATCATGTGATTTTATGTATCCATATTTTGAGGGGATTAAATTACACATAATTAGTGTGAAAGTAAAGGCCTTTTTTCTCAGGTAATAACTTTACCATCAAACTCTATGATCATTCTATCCCTAATCTGTCATGTATCAACATGTTTTTGTAAGGTGATAGACAACAGAGAGGCTGGAGGAGAAGGAGAAGGAGAGACCAGAGGAGGTAGAGGACGAGAAGCAGATGAGGAGAGAGAGGCTTGAGGAGGTAGAAAAAGAGAACCTGGACCAAAGGAAATTAGAGAAGCTGGAGGAAGTTGAAGAGAAGGTGAAGCTGAAAAAGAGGCTGCGATTTCACAGGTGAGGTTAAATGCTGGATGTGTTAATGAGATTCAGCACTGTGACAATCAAGTCAAATCTATTTACAAAGAGCTTTTCATGCAAACAGAAAAACAAACTGCTTTAATGATAAAAACAGTTTAACCATTAGAATAAAACAAGCCTTCACACACAGAATATAACAGCAGATATAAAATGTTAGTATGATGATGATCCGAATAAAAATCCCACCATTTAGGTTTAAAATCAGTGCCTTAAATCTAAGAGGCATCTTCATGTATTACTAGTGTGTATTTTTTCACAGTAGTTGCTTTGTGGTTGTCAACTTCAAATGTATATTTTGGTTGATTCCTAAGGAATCCAATCCACCTGGAGAGAGCAGCAGGGAGAGTGGCAGTAATCAGGATGATATTCTGGACAAGCCCAACAAAGCTGACACAAATAACATTCAGGCTCAACAGCTAATTGACATGATGCACATTTTCACTACAGCCTTGCACTAAAGAGTAAAGATTAGAGCTTTTCGAATTTGCCTTTTTGTCTTTCATTAGTTACTTTAACCTATAACATCTGCATAAGTGTAAATTATGATCGCTAATGCAAAAAATTTTTGGAGCACTTTTGTGTCCCCACCAATCTCAAAATCACATCTACTCCCTTGCATCTCTGGGAACTCCTTCAAGACTGTTGGAAAACCATTTAGAGAATGCAAAGCAGTAATCAGAGCAAAGGGTGGCTACTTTGAGGAATCTAAAATATAACACATGTATTCAGTTATTTCACCCTTTTTGTTTAAGTACATACAGTAATTCCATACATCATGTGTTCATTCATAGTTTTGATGCCCTTAATTGAGAATCTACAATATATTCATGAGAATAAAGAAAACGCATTGAATGAGAAGATGTGTCCAAACCTTTCGTCTGTACTGCAGGTATCCTTAAAATGATAGTGGGGTTCACTACTATGATAAAAGGCTAATTCTCCGAAAGATTGTTTTTTTCTTAAGTGCCTCCTTCCTCCCATAGACCCCTAAGAAATTAATACTGACAGGCACATTTTTTATACAATAGAATTCAAGTTTCTGCTGTGTCACCTGTGATTCAACATGCATGCACATCACACAACCCTGTAGATATGAGGCCGCTCAGACAGGCCACTCTGTGTCTTCCTGTTTACAGTCACCATAATGGCAGAGAGCAGTCATGGAGAAGTCACAGGAAACTTCTGCTAAATAGCCATTCCCCGGCTACATCAACTTCAGAGAGAGAAAAACAATGGGAAGTACAGCGACAAACTCTAAATATGCCTTAGATAGCAGAGTAGGGTGTCACGTCAATATGTGTCCCCCCCTCGATTTACTGTACATCAGAGATGCGTTTCAACATGGAGATTACAACATCTTGATAACATGTTATTTCCTCATTAAAAAATGCCATCTCCATGTTGAAAACGCATGCTGCGTTTTTGCGCGCTGCAAAGGAGAAGTTAAATGTAATTCCTCTGCGAGAGTACAAGACCTACACTCGTTCGCGTACGTCAAAAGATAGGATGATTCTATTTCGGATTGCGCACCTTAACTACTTCGAGCTGGACCTCGCGCGCGTCACGCACTGTCAGTTCACCTCAATAAAAGCTAAGTGAAAATGTAGGGGGAAAAAACGCATTGCACGGTCAAAACCTTTTGGATCAAGTTAGGAAGAGGAGGATTTCCCCGTTGTGTGAACATTTTAGCCTGATAACCCCAATCTAACTTTATGGCAGACAAGTTAGATTTGCTTATTAAGAACTGTATATTTGTTTTACCATTTCATATTTTATTCAAAGTTGAAGTGGTTAGTGTTCCAAGGAGATGGGGTACAATAACACCTCATCCATGCTAAGGCATTACCATAATTTTGCATGGAAATAAGGAGCAAAATATTAGCAGGCTGGAAAGCCCCCTGGAATATTGGGAAGAGCAAAGTTTACTGTACCCAAATTTATATAGTCCGGCTCTTGTGTTTTTTTGTATGCCGGCATCTTTTGTGCCTTGTGAAAGAGTGTTTTCGAAGGCTTGTGAGTTGTTGACAAAAAAAAAAAGAATGGCTTTAAACCAAAAACTGTTGAGAAACTGCTATTTTTGAATAAAAATGAATACATTTTTCCCTGTTCTGTACATCATTGTCCAAGTTATACAAGCATTTTCACTTTTCTCCACCTGCTTAAGCCCATGTCTTTTGCCTCAAATGACAGAAAAACATTATTACACAACCTGCCATAACATTTGATTTTACAATTTTTTGGAGAATTTACGTACAGGATACCTTTAAAAAGTATTATTATTGACATTTGTAACAATTTATGTGGCAAAATGATTTTTTTGGAACCCAGTCATTCCAAGAGCCACAGCAGACTTACAACTTTAATGCATCATACATTCAGGGGCTTAGAGCAACAGCTGCCTGCAATCATGGATCTGGCCAGTAGGGGGATTTGCGTTCACCTGAAGCCCTGTGAGCAGAACCCTTTCTTTAACCAATTGGCTCAAACGGTTGAATGCCTCATGGGGCTTCATTTCACCATCACTACATCATACCGACCCTTTAAGATTCAGCAGGTGTCAATAGACTGACAGTTTGGGCAATTTACCGCAATGCCTCAGGAGGCCTCATTTACCCATTAGTACAATGAGTTGTCTTTAATAAAGGAATGAAGACAAACTCACAAAACCCAGACTGGACCATGTAGCCTAATTGTAGGTGTTAAAGGGAAGGCAGGAGACCAGAGAGATGACAGATCAGCAAAATGAAGCTCTGAGGAGCGCTTAAATAGACTGAGGGAGACATGGAAAATGGCCAAGGACTAATTAGGAAAGCGATTGCAGGTGAGTGGGAGAGATCAGGTTGAAATAATCAAGAGAAGAAGAAACATAAAACCATCCTTAATAAGAAACTAGAAACTAACTAAAGATATATATTTAGAGGAAAGGCTGATAAACTAAGTAAGCAAAGGGGGAAAAGCATAAGCAGGAAGGGGAAAAATACAGAAACAAAGAAGTGCCAATATCAAAATGGTCCTAAAATAGAAGATAACAAAACACCAAAAAATAAACTAAAATAAAAATCTAAACTAAGTAAGGAATAGAACTAACTAAAACTCAAACATAAACATCCAAAAACAGTTTATGACTTTTACAGTGGTTTTCTGCATAAGACATGGCTTTGCTTAACACACTGTTATTTTACAAATATGACACCTATGTTTATAGCCTACTGTGATGGAACAATTTAGTGTTCTGATTTATCTGTACTTTTTAATCAACTTTGACACATGTTTACTTAATGTTGTAGTATTAGTTTTAATGTTAGTCTTATTGAGTTAACCTTTTACCCAAGTCATGGTCAGAGAGTTTGGATAATGATAGTCCATATCCTGCGTTACCATGGAGATGGCTCTTTGGACTGGGCATCCTTAAATGTCAACAAAGTTCACAGCTTCCTAATCAAAGAGAAGGATTTGCCGTAAAGTCTGCGACTCTCACCCTGAGAGTCGTACTTAATCAAGTAGAATAGATAGACCAAGGTTACTAGAAATAGTATAAGCTTGTTGTTGTAAAATTGAGACAGGTCAGTATTCTGCATTTTACTGTAATGTGTTACTGTCCAGTATGATCAATTCAAATCCTATTAAAACCTCCAAACGTTTAAAGGAATCTCTCTCATTTTTATTAAGAGTCTAAATCCGACTACACCTACTTTCCTGCTGGAACAAAAAAAAAAAATTTGATGTGTGGAAAGTTGCAAAATGATGTTTTAAGCAGGGTTTGAACCCACCATCCTTGGGTTGGTAATCTTACACATTAACCTCTGTGCTATAGCAGCAAAGTATAAGTCAGTTTAGCAAAGGGTACATTACCCTTTGCCCTAACATGGTCATACAGTTGGATAAATGGAGGGAGGGACAGATTACGACTCCATTGGCATGGTACGGATTCTTACCCCTCAAACATTATTTCTGCACCTGACCCCTGCCAGGTTCTGTGGCTTCGTGCTCCGCATGTGTGAGAGCGGTTTTATTGGTTGTTGGTTGTTTTACCTCACTACAACTACTCTAGGACTTGTGATAATATCAAACATTGTTTAATTCAAAAGACTAGAGAAAGACTGGCATAAATCGGGTCGCCAACTGCAGATTATCACTATACATTTAATGATCAAGACGACGGGAGTGCGCTGAGACTCCAGCAAGATTTCTAAAGACTGCCAGTCTTTAGACTGCTTTAGACCCGAACGTAATGGCACGGTACGGTCTAGAACTGGTAGGTTGTGTTTCCATTACCATCTCAGAAGAGCAATAGAGGACATGGGCGGGATCAGCTTAACAAAAGCTCCAGCTAAAAGCAGTCACAAAGTCATCGTGAAAGCTCAGATCCTCTCAAAAGTTAAAAGACTTTTGACTTTTGATAGCTGTCACACAATGACTTCGCCTACTACCTGGCGGAAGCCTGTGTGGAAACAGTGGATAACAGTGCCAGTGCTAATTTGTATTCTAATCATCAAATTGATTTATGCTGCGAACCAGTCTTAATCATGTTAAGCACCTTGAATTGCCCTGTGTTGAAAGTGTGCTATACAAATAAAATTGCCTTGCCTTGCCTTGCCTTGCCAATGTTGCTCCAGCTCTCTGATCACTGCGAAGAGCTCCTCCGTCTTGATTTGCCTTGTGTTAAAAGTGTGCTATACAAATAAAATTGCCTTGCCTTGCCTTTTCTGCTGCTACCATGGCTACCAGAGTTCTTCCTCCCCTCACTACAGTGTTTTCTTCTGTCTTTCACACACCGACTTCACTGCTCCAATCCAGGTGTGAAAGGGAATAACATCCCCGATCACAGGTCCATTCCTCTTGGCAATCTGATAAAAATCTGCCATTACTCACAGTTTTCCGATCTCCTAGATTCCGAAGCTGCAGCCCATAACAAGCCATTTTCTCCCCTGCTGGAAGCAAATCTGCAGTCCGTGTCAATATAGATTCTCCCCGTCAACTTTCGGCTTCAGCTTTATCAAAAGCACAACCCTCTCTAAATGCTAAAAAACAGGTTAGAAAGCACTCATTTTTTGGAATGTGGAGCTACTTAAAGCAAAAAAAATTAAAAACCTTATCTGAGACTTAGGAGTGAGAAGGATATCACATTACTGGACCAATCAGTCCATAGGTGGGTGTGTTGGGTCGCTTTGGCACACTTTGGACCAAAGCAGACGGTGTTTTTCCACTCGTAACTTTTGGCCGAGTCTACTCGACCCAACTTGGCCCTACTCTGCACGACTTAGCCCTTTTTCGTTTTCCATTTTAAAACACACTACTATCTCAAGTGGGTGGGTGCATCATATGGTCAGCTCCCCAAGAGTACATAACTGCTCAACGCAAACATGACAAAGACCAAGAAGTGGGAAGTGATTAGAAGGCAATTCAACACAATAATGGTGACCACCGTAGCGATCTTGAACTTTTTGCTCAGTCTGTGGCTTTTTATTGTCACGTGTCGAAGACTGCAAAGGTTGCATGCTGCAAGGAAAAACACCGTGGAGAAGTACAAAAGAGTGCGGGAATCCCTGCAGGAGTATTGTCAGGATGTGTGCATGAAAGTATTGACCCAAACTCAGAAGCTGAGTGCAACGTCTTTTATTATTGTGCAGAGTGATCATGGTGGCGGTGGTCTGGATGGCAGGAATGAAGATAAAGGCTATCAGGGTGAAAGACGGCAGGAAAAACACACGGTGGGCATCTGAAGCCAATTTCACCGACCAGGTTATTGCAGTGCTTTCTATGTTGATGTATCCCACTCCAGCCTAAAACACCTCTTGCTTGTCCAAAAATGCAGCTGTCCATCTTCTAACCAACACCTCATAACGTGCGTATATTATACCTGATTTATATTCTTTGGACTGGCTTTCTGTTTGTGTTTGAATTGATTTTAACCTGTTACAATCGTTGATAACTCTCTAAACTGTAAAAAGGTATCACTAGGTCAATCGGATACCTTCAAATACCTGGCTGCTGAGACAAATGAGCCAAACAAAGTCATATTTCTAAACATATAAGGCCCCCAAAACCTGACACAATCTTTTTTAATGATTTCAACAACCTTTGCTCTGCAAAGTTGTATTTATACACTATGTATAGACTAGTTATATGTATAGACTATGTATAGACTATGTCTATGTATAGACTAAAGAAGAAATAAGGACCCATTATCTGTCACTTTTTAATCGAAGTTTGATGGATTAAAAGGGGGCGGGGCGATTAAAGAAGGGGGGTCATCGCCTGAGGCTAAACAGGTGGTTGGGGGAGGGGTAGAGGTCACTCAAAGGTCAAATAAGCTATTAGGGAGGGGCTAGGCCCCGCGGGCAAAATACTTTCTGTCAAACTCACTCGTCAAACTGGCGCCGGTTAGGGAGGGGTTGGGGTTACCCGCGGTCAAAACTTTCTGTCAAACTCACTCGTCAAACTGGCGTCGGTTAGGGAGGGGTTGGGGTTACCCGCGGTCAAAACTTTCTGTCAAACTCACTCGTCAAACCGGCGTTGAGGCGTGGTTTTGTAGGAAAGGAGGAGTCGGTGTTTTTTCTACTTTTAAATAGAGAAAAGACATAGATTATTTTGAGGAAAGCAGTGTTTAAACAACAAAAAAAAGCTAACGCGGAGATGGCCGCCTCTCTCTCAACAACCCCTGTTTCTTCTAAAAGCCAGCCAGTGAATTTGAACAAGAAAAAACAGACGGATGAAAATGGTCGTTTTCTTTTACACCCTCCTGTTGAAATTATGCAGAACGAATGGGATTTAAAGCGGTACGGTATTGATGGAAAACTTTGTTACATTTTTAATTATGAAGTCGGCCTACTCTATCTTTATCAAAGGAACGATGATGAAAACCATGACTCTTCCACACTTATGCCTCTTGCCCCCGAGGACTGGGTGTGGTTGACTGGTAGACCATGCTCATGGATCTGTGACGAATATGATAACGATAAAGAAAACTGGCCAATGCCTCCTGATGAGCTCGAACGGCAAGTTGCGCAAGCTCAACATCCAGATGTTACCTGCTTCACCATGTGTCGATCCCGTGTGAATCCTCCTAGCGATATATTCCTCGTAAAAAGCAGACGGGAGAACAAAGAGGACGACCCTGTGAAGGAGTTTGGGATATTTTCTGTAAAGACGATGCGTTTCACCACCATCCTCTCAGCGCCTTTGGAGGGTGTTGCAGATTTCAGCATGGCGTTTGAACCTGCGATTACCTACCTCTTTGCATGCCATCGTCGTTTGAAGAGGTTCAAGGAAGTGAAAAAAGCGCTCCCTTTTTAAATGGCTCCACCTCCTTCGTCTAACCCCACCTCCGTTGAGCTCCACCCTCCTGCTCCAACCCACATATAACTGGTTCTTGACCAAACCTCAGCACACCTCAAATTACGGGAACAGAATGAAGAACGCTGGTTTCCAAATGACTCTACCAACATATTGGAGCTCTTTTGATCCCTCTCAAGATCTATACGGCCCGCAACCGTTGGATGAAATGGGTTTCCCCGGACCATACCATCCACCCACTCCCTTGGACTCTCCGACGTCTCCAGAAGCCTCGCCTACCCCCAGTCTACCTACGTACGATGAGTTTGGTGCCTGGTTAAGAGGTACTGCCCCTGCTGACAGAGATCTACCGGCTCCTGCTGATGACAACGCACAAGCGGGGATGGTCCCTGCTGATGACAAGCCTTCGAGACCGTCTACACCTATTCCTGCAAGTGGGTGTTCTCAGCCGGCCCCTCAGGAGCCTGTGCAGGAGCTGGGTGATGAAGTGGATGGATGGTTCTCTTCTTTGCTGGTAAAGACTATAAAAACTGCATTACTTCACTTGTTCAACGTAACCTATATTAAATATATTAGAGAGACCTGCTACGGCTGTCAAATCTCACACCCCAGCCAACGCCAACACCAATGCTTAAGCGAGATGAATGAAAACTATCTGCAACTGCATTTCGAGGGGATTACCAGAAGGATGATCGGCCCTAAATTCATACCGGCTATTCAAAACCTGTTGAATCGCAAGCATATACAAGCGGCTGATGGCAAAGTTACAACGGTGGTAAAAACGTTGATGCACGAACTCAAATGTGGTTTTAAACTACATTCTTCCATCGTTGAATTGTACGAAAACGTTTCTGCAGAGAACCAACTCACCGAACTGAATGCTGTCTCAAAGTGTTTTGGATTTGATGACTGATTGATTCTGTACCGGGGAATTTTGATTTAGAAATAAAAAAAAAACATTTATCTTACTTTTGTTGTATTAAAACATTTATACTGCATTTATCTTACTTTTGTTGTATTAAAACATTTATACTGCATTTATCTTACTTTTGTTGTATTAAAACATTTATACTGCATTTATCTTACTTTTGTTGTATTAAAACATTTAGCTTACTTTTGTTGAATTAAAACATTTATACTGCATTTATCTTACTTTTGTTGTATTAAAACATTTAGCTTACTTTTGTTGAATTAAAACACTTGTCTTATCTTTTTGTTTAAAATAAATAAAACATTTGACGCAGAACAAATTGTCTCATTTCCTTCATGGTTTAAGAAGAAAGATGGAGCGCAGGATGATGGAGAAAGCTTATTATACACCATCACATCCAGGGAGTTTTGGCGGTGTGGACAGACTCCGTCGATCTTTACCAAGCAAAGATGGTCAGAGATTTGAAGTTGAAAAAGTTAAAGACTTTCTCTCCGGCCAAGACGCGTACACACTCCACAAACCAGCAAGACTTCATTTCCCGCGTAATAGAGTGTTTGTCGCTAGACCTTTGAAACAGTTTCAGGCTGATCTATGTGATATGCAGACACTGGCTGTGCACAACGATGGTTATAATTATTTATTAACAGTCATCGATGTGTTTTCAAAGCAGGCTTACGCCCGAGCAATAAAGAGAAAAACAGCACAAGAAGTGGTAGATGCCTTTGAATCCGTTTTCAGAGAAAGCCAAATACCGCAGAAGCTTCAGACCGATGCGGGGAAAGAATTCTTTAATAGAAAGTTCAATACATTGATGAAAAAATATGGTATTGTGCATTTCAGCACAGCGAGCGATTTGAAGGCGTCGGTCATTGAAAGATTCAACAGAACTCTGAAAACTAGAATGTGGCGTTATTTTACTGCTAATAACACAATGAGGTACGTGGATATTCTTCAAGACCTGCTTTCAAGCTACAACCACAGTTACCATTCGAGCATAAAAATGTCACCTAATGAAGTAACCCATGAAAACACAGATCAAGTTTTTGATAATCTTTATGGGTCTACACCTCGAACAAGATTTAAAACAAAATTCAAGAAGGGTGATCTGGTCAGGTTATCGAAACTAAGGGGTGTTTTTGATAAAAAGTATGAACAAAGTTATACGGATGAAGTTTTCAAGGTAGTAGAACACGTACCACGTAATCCTCCAGCGTATAAACTGACGGACATGGATGGTGAACCTATAGAAGGTTCCTTTTATGAGCCAGAATTACAGAAAGTGAAACTGGAAAATGATCGTTTTTATCAGGTGGCTGAGATATTAAAACACCGTGTTGTTAAGGGTGAAAAACAGGCATTAGTCAGATGGAAGAACTGGCCCGAAAAATTCAACAGTTGGATAAAGGTTAGCGATCTTAAAAATCTATAAAAGACCCAGTTGATGTGATGAGAGACCCCACAACCGTTTCGACACAGAAGGTGAAAAGATGGATAACGGTTTTTACATAACTTTACCATCAAACGCCTGCCTGGATGTTTTTAAAGATAACCAATCCTCTGATTTCAGAGTGAACTTGGCACAGCATATAAACCTATCCGGTGACTGGGAAGTGGCTTTGACGGAAATCTCTTACCCCCATACCTGGCATAATGTGCCTGAAGATGCTGCATTTTTTGATTGGAAAAAAAAAGATGATGAAAGGAAAGTTCGTCATAAAATTAGAGGCGGATATTACAACGGAATCATTGCTTTAAGGATGGAGATTAACGCAGCCTTGAGGAACATAGGGTCTGATGTACAATTAGACGTTCACCCATTCAAAAAAATTTTTGAATTTCAAGCAGGTGGTCAGTGGCAACTCCGATTTTTTGCACCGTTGGCATACATGATCGGTGTGTTACCAGGGGAATGGATTATATTTAACAAGAGAGCGGCACCATACCCAGCAGATATTAAAGCGGGGTTCTACAATCTGTACTGTTATAGCGATATAGTCAATCATCAGATTGTGGGGGATGCATATGCACCGCTTTTACGCACAATACCCGTATTAGGGACTTTTGGTGACATCATAACTCAGACTTTTAATCCCCTCAACTACGTGCCGGTTTCAAAAAAACATATAGAAAACATTCAAATACAGATCAAAACCGATCAGAATGTTCCTGTGAATTTTAGCTACGGAAAAACTATTCTGAGACTGCATTTTCGCCCTATACAACGACATATAAGCCGAGAGTAGGGTTCTTCAAACCTCACTCTTAACCAGACAGCGTCGATTAATCATCATTTCTGAGGAACTTTACCATGGCATTAGCCACACATCGACAAGACCCCCACCGTTTCGTCCATTATTATGTGAATCAGGCTGGTGGAAACCTGCCAGGGTTTTATGGAGCACCGACTCTGTATGGAAAAGGCATTGCGGGTTTATTTTCTCGACTTTTTAGGTTTGTTTCACCGTTTGTCAGAAAAGGTATAGCCATAGCAAAACCACACTTGAAAACAGCGGCTTCGAACATAGCCTCCGATGTCATCGGTCGAGCTGTGACAAAAATGACCTCTCGTCCTAATCAGAATGAGGAGGGGGGTCAAGGTGGGTCTGGAATTGTTGTTCTATCCAGTAGGGGGAGAAAGAGACCCCCGGGTGACCGTCTGTGGACGGGTAGAAAAGTGAGAGTCGTTAAAAGAAAACAATCAGTTAAAAAGAGACCGCGTCGGGGGAAGAAGCCTGCACCGAAGAGCCGTGACATATTTAAATAATATGGTGTTTTTACATAACAAATCGACAGAATGCACATTGGCAGAGTTGGATTTATTTTCAGCCCCCATGACCCAGCTCTCTGTTGAAGATAAGATTTATACCGAAGTACAACCCGTTGCCGCAATTACAGACGGGGGTCCAATCGAATTCTTTATCCCAGGAGACGGTGAGAAATATTTAGACCTATCAGACACGTTGCTGTACCTGAGGGTGAAACTTACAAACGCTGATGGTTCAAATCTGGCTCGAGACGCTGCGGTTGGTTTAATAAACTACCCTTTGAATACCATTTTTAGTCAGTGTGATGTGACCTTGGGCGATCGTCTGATCTCACAGTCTTCCGCCACCCACCCCTACCGTGCCATAATTGAGACACTGTTAAACTATTCAGAACAATCTCTTCAAACCCAATTCGGGGCAGGGTTGTTCTATAAAGACACAGCTGGTGCTCTAAATTCCATCGTAACAGCCAACGGACCAAACCATGGATTGAATAAAAGAACCCAATTTACAGGAGAATCAAAAGAGGTGCATCTGCTCGGGGCTCTGCATGCGGACATCTTTTTCAGCGAAAGACTACTATTGAACGCTCTGGATCTCAGAGTAAAGCTAACGAGAACCAGTGACGCGTTCTGTCTGGTTGGGGCTGGGGACTCGACCTTCAAACTCCACATTTCAGGCGCTGCTCTCTTCATTAAAAAAGTCACGGTGTCTCCAGCCGTCAGACTGGGACATGAAACGGCTTTATTAAAGGCAAACGCGTTGTACCCGCTTTCAAGAGTGAATATAAAAACATATTCGATACCTGAGAATTCACGCGTTTCTACACATGAAAATTTGTTCCTAGGGTTGTTACCTAAATATGTGGTGATAGGTCTGGTTAATCACCACGCATTCACAGGGGCCCGTGAACTGAACCCATTCAATTTTCATCATTATGACATTGAATATTTGGCGTTGTGTAAAGATGGTCGACAGATACCGGCTAAACCATATCAACCCGATTTTAATCATGGGAGTTCTGTGAGAGAGTTTTACAGTTTATTCACATCTACTGGTAGACATTTAAAAGACCTACCTCTGAGCATAAACAGAGAGGAATTCAACTCGGGTTACTCTTTATTTGTCTTTAACCTGAATGCGTGCGAAGATTCCGATGCATTATCACCCGTCAACACAGGAAACATCAGATTGGAAGCCAGGTTCAGACAGGCCCTGCCCCACACAGTAACCCTACTTGTGTACTCGTGCTACGATTCGGTTTTGGAAATAGACTCAAAAAGAAGGGTCTTGGTGGATTATTATTAACGACTCGGTGAAAAAATAAAAATGAACAACCATGAACTTGAATCGTTACTCCATAACCTGCTCGGTGAGAGATTCTGCGGCGTTTGGGCAGCAGATCAGCTAGCGTTGCTCTCCCCCTCGTTCCAACGACCGGCCTATTTCATCGTCAACACCCACCCATCTTACATGCCAGGAGAACACTGGTTGGCATTAACGTTAGATGAGGGTAATTGTGCAACTTTCTACGATTCATACGGATTACCTCCACATTTTACCCACTACCCCCCGAGTATACTGGATTTTTTAAAACAGAGATCTTCCAAAATATTATATCACGACCACCAATTTCAAGACATCGAATCGACCGTGTGTGGCCATCACTGCGTATTTTATCTGTGTAATCGCGCCGCTGGTTTCTCAATGCACGATGTAATTTCAAAATATTCTAAAGATGTTTACAAGAATGATTTGATGGTTTATGAGTTTGTTAATAAATACCAGA
>JAPXFQ010001615.1:0-67825 GCA_028564705.1 Apricaphanius iberus
AGGAACAGCTGATAGGAAGGACTGTAGATTTTAACCAATTTATGGAATAGTCTGAAACTCTTGAGTAAGATTTTATTAACTCAATTACCTGATACAAGGAAGTTTGTGAATGCTGTAGAAAAAGTAGTACATCATCTGCGTATAAACTGATTTTATGTTCTATTTTGTTGCATTGTATACCTTTAACATTATTATTTTGCCTGATTGCTGCTGCTAATGGTTCAATAAAAATAGCAAAGAGGGAGGGAGAAAGTGGACATCCCTGCCTGGTACCTCTCTGAAGAAAGAACCTTGATGATGTTTGATTATTGGTCCTAATACATGCTGTTGGTGAGCTGTATAATATTTTTAACCAGTTTACAAAAGAATTACTGAATCCGAATTTATTTAAGGCTGCAAATAAAAATTTCCAGTTAACTCTATCAAATGCTTTTTCTGCATCTAAAGATAATATATTGGTTTGGACGTTTTTACAGTGGGAATAATCTATTAAATCTATTAATCTACGTGAATTTGTGGAAGAGAGCCTACCTTTTATAAAACCTGTTTGATCCGGGTGGATTATTAGAGGTGTTATTTTCTCTATCCTTCTTGCAAGAGCTTTGCAAATTATTTTCAGATCCACATTGATAAGAGAAATCGGACGATAACTGGTAGGAGACATAGGGTCTTTTCCTGGTTTTAATAGAAGATTGATGTAGGCAGAATTCATGTTTGGTGGTATTCGACCATTTTCCTTTGTTTCCTGTAACATTTTGTAAAATGTTGGTGCCAGAATATTCCAGAATTCTTTATAGAACTCTGCTGGAAATCCATCTGGACCTGGAGCTTTATTATTAGGCATAGATTGGAGGGCCTCCTGGAGTTCAGACACTGTTAGCGGTGAATCCAGGGCCTTTGCTTGACTGTCTGAAAGTTTAGGAAGAGTTATTTTATCCAGAAATTGTACAATATCATTATTTGAAGGGTTTATCTCTGGTGTGTATAACGTCTCATAAAATTCTTTGAAAGTGTTGTTTATTTTTTCAGGGTCATATATTATATTCCCAGTTTTGTCTTTGATTGCAGATATAGTTGTTTTTTCTTTATTTATTTTTAACTGATTAGCTAAGAAGCTACCTGATTTATTACTATGTTCAAAGTTTTCTATTCTAAGTCTTTGGATTAAGAACTGCGTCCTTTTATTAATAATTTCATTTAACTCTAATTTTGCTTTCCTTATTTTACTTAAGCTCTCTTTATCCAGGGAAGGTTCTAATGATTTAATAGTTTCTTCTAATTCCTGAACATGTTTATTTTCTGTTCTCTTTTTATTTGATGAGAATGAAATTATTTTACCTCTAATCACAGCTTTCCCTGCTTCCCATAGAGTGGATGGCGACATACCAGGGAGATCATTAAATTCCATGTATGAAGCCCATTCTTTTTCAATATATTTAATAAATTCTTTATCCTTAAGTAATGATGTATTAAATCTCCAATTTTTATATTGAAGGGTTGCAATTTTATTTGCTAAATTTAAAGAAACAGGAGCGTGATCGCTGATCACTATAGGATGTATCTCAGTGTCTGAAATGTCATTCAACAGTGAGCTGCTGACTAACAAATAGTCCAATCTAGAATAAGAATGATGTACGTTTGAGTAAAAAGTGTATTTTCTGTCGTTGGGATGAAGCGATCGCCATGCATCGCAGAGTCCATAATCGCTCATGTACTGTTTAACTATATCTATGGATTGCCATCTGCGCTGAAACCCTGCTGTACTGAGCCTGTCTATTTCTTCATTTAGTCCAAAGTTGAAGTCTCCCCCAAGAACAAGTGAGCAATCCATGTGATTAGCCAGAACCGAGAAGAAAGTATGAAAGAATGAGGGGTCGTCAACATTTGGACCATATATACTAACTATACATAACTTTTTGCTTTTATTAATAAGTGCGTGTGTGTGTTTGGGGGGGGGGGGGGGGGGGGGGGTGGGGGGTAATAATATATGTATTATTAATAGAAATAATTATTAATACATATATAATATATGTATTATTAATAGAAATAATTACTCTTCCAGAACAGAAAGTTTACCAGTAACAACAATAATAGTTAATTTTTTAAAACAGACAAGCAAAAACAAAAATCTAAAACCTTCTGAGAAAATAAGCATTTTCCTTTCAATGTAATACGTAAAAAAGCAGCAGTCTTGATAAGCAAATAAAAAGTCCATACTCCAGCTTTAATTTTCATCTTCATCCTCAGTATATTTTTAGGTGATCTCACTTTGCACAGCATTATTAAATGTTTTGTGTTCTAATGGATCTTTGCAAATCTTGTAACAAACAGAAACACATATGCCAGCTCTGTTCATTCAAGCTATATGTGCACTTTCATATCTTGTAAACAGTGGCTGCACAGGTGAGGGCAATGTGGTGCAGCGCATCACGGCTCACTCTCTATTCTGTCTATAACGCATCACAACCATCCATTAAGCAGCAGCTCGGTGAAGACGTCGGATAAAAAGGCCGTTGTGTTCTATACGTCGAACCAGTCATTGCAAGTATTCTTATAATTAAGTATCGCCTGAAAATACTATGAAAACTAATTTTCATCAATCTATAAAAATCCCCCCCGGCATGTGAAAAGTGGGAATGTGTGGGGAAAAGAGGACGGTTGGTCACCCTAATTTGGACATCAAGTTAGTTGTGGGGCTTTGTAATTTTCAATAAGCTTTCTAAAATTGGTTGTCACTCTATTCATCTTTTGCATTTTGCTTATTTATAAAGAGTATGACCTGCTCCAGAAGCTCAGAAGATCTCTTCTTCTCCTCGTCCAGCCGTTGTTCCACCTTCTCCAGATCGCCTCTCATCCTGTCTGCCCTTTCAGTTGACACCTTTCTCTCCTCATGCGCTGCATGTCTAGAGGTTTGTGGTTCACATAAACACAAGTAAATGTTATTGGACCTAAACACTAAATGGCGTCAGTAAATGTTAAGTTTAGGGGAAAGTTCAGCCTTTTTTCCTTTCTACCGGTCTGGGTTGTTTTAGTTGACGTGGAAAAGCCACATCTGCCAGACAACAACCACATAAGGCTAGTTTTACCTGTTGCCAAGTCGTTCCGCCTGCAGGTGTATTTTGGCCTCGTCCAGCTCCTTGCCCCTCTCTTCGTATTTCCTCAGAAAGGACAATAACTCGCCGCACTTGTCCTCGTACTTCCTCTGCACCACGCACCTCTCTTCCTGGACTCTGCTGACCTCCTCCCTCTGACGCTGCAGTTCAGCCTGAGCTTTCAAGGTCTGCAGAGGCGATGAAAGAAATCTAAAAAAACTGTTTTCTGTCTTACTCGGTTCTTTCATCCAGCTCCTGCTGGATTATAAAGATGTCTGAAACCAAGGACTCTGGATATTCAGCTGCATACGGATTTAGAGCTGAAGCTGTCTTTTTCAATCGAGGGAACGTCAGTGAATCTGTTAACCCTTCATCAGGGAAAATAGTGATGAGAGCTTGTCACTAATGTTTGTAACTCAAGCAAGAAGCATGGATAAAGTAATTTACAGTAACATGATAAAGCCCTGTCAGGATAACAAATGTTGCTGGACGATAAATCACCCCAGAAATTACTGAAACAAAGGAAAATGTTTTAATACCATTTTCACCTAACACAATAATACACGTAACCTCTAATTGATCAATGAACTTTCATTTCTAAAGAACATTTACCACTGCAACTAGTAGATTTTTTTTATATACAATATAAATTAAAAACCAAAACAATTTGAATATTGTAAAAATTCAATAGACAAATTGCCCTTCAAACAAATGCTATATAATATCACTTGGCTCGGACAAGAAAACACAGAAAAACTACCTGTTAGAAGTATTGTAAACAAAAAGTCCAAACCAACGAAATAAACGCTCAATTTTATAAAGACATCCTTTTGTTTCCTGCCACTATGGATTTTAGGATTATTTTTTTATCTAGTCACTTTGTAGAAAGAGCAGGACACATGAGGAAAACAAACAAGCATGCAAACAGAAATTATTGTGGTTGGAAAAATTATTGAGCTCACTTGAATTTATATCATTCATCAACTCCACCAAAAAGGCTAGCTTTTAGCCAGGGTTTGTTTGTCTGTCAGTTTGTAACAAAACTCAACAAGTTGAACAGAATTCCATGATATTTTTAGGAAATGTATGCTGTAAAAGCAGGAAGAAGTGATTAGATTTTGAGAGTGATCCAAAAATGGGCATTACTGAAAAAACGATTTTCGGGAATAACTACTGAACTAGTATGGTTTGGTATCAATTCAAATTTCAAGAATAAATTCAATTCTGATTCTTATGAGTTTGAATCGATTATAATATTTCGATCCGATTCAATCTGATTCAGTTTGAAATTGAGATGGATAAGGGCTATTAAAAACGTGTTTTTTCAGCTTTTATCTTAATTATATGCCTGTAATTCAATGACGCAACACCTGGTGAGTAACAGTTTACTAGAATTGCCCTTTCAGACAAAATGGCCATCTGGACTTTTCTTTCCTATTTTAGCTGTAAAAAGGGAAAAAGATTTTAAAATGGATTCAATTTCTATAAGAAACGATTTTCCTATTTTTTTCCAACACGGCACTGTGAACTACTAATGATATCAGTTTAAATCCAGTTATGTTTTCATTGTTAAAGAATCTAATAAAATTACAATTAGAGCACCACATCGGAGGTGGAGGTCTGCACAATCCAAATGATTTTCTAGTTGCTTATCATGACAGGTTCTGTATTTGACTCCCCTTTAAGACTTACGTTTAGCTTTCATTTCAGATCTTGACATGTATTATAAACTCACACTGAAATGACCTAAGAAAATACAAAATGCATGAATGCGAGCCTGAACCTTGACTAGGTCTCTCTACCTGACAGACTTGCTGAGGAGCTTTGGATCACTGTCCTGCTACATGTCCCAAATGTGCCCAAGCTTAATGTCACAAACTTATGGCCAGACATTCTCATTTGGGATATTTTTGCAGAGAAGAGAACTCATAGTTCCATTATTAGAGAAACTCATTCAGATCCCGAAGAAATAAAACATGATGACTATCAGTATGGTTTCCAAAGCCTGAGAAATGACTTCATTAGCCTGTCCAGACTGATTGCTATCTGTGCCTTTGTTTTCAATCTGCTCTTCAGTTTCTATTGTTTTTTAATCTTTAGCCTATATCATGTTATCAGTCAAGTTCTGTTTAAGAACTGTCTAAATTCTACAGGTCAAAAAGTAAATAGGGCGTGGTATGGTTAATGAAATGTACTTTCAAGATTTAAATGAAGTGGGCATGTTATATTTCTAAAGTTGGATAGCTTTCCTCCCTTTATAGACACAAACATTCACAACTGCTATTTCTATTTACTCAGGTATTTATTTTCATTTGATGATCTCAAACATTTAATAAATGAAAGAAGTTTCTACAACCTGTAATGGGGGGTAAAAACAATACAGAGATATTTTAGGTAAGACGAAACTGGTGTTTGGATTGTTTACCTGCTCCTTCTGAACATTTAACTCCTGCAGAGCTTTGGCAGTCTGATCCTTCTGGCTTTTCAGGTCTTTCTGTACATCTAAGAGCAACTGCTCATAGTGCTTTTTCAGGTCAGATTCCTTTTCTGTACCTTGAGTATTGGTTGAAGCTGGTAAAAGGAGAGAAAACAAAATGGACTAGATCTCCGTTTAAAGAGAAAGAACAATTTTAAATTTTTGAAAATTTTAGCTGAATTCTATTGTAGCTTTTTAAGAATTCTGAAAAAAAAAAAAAAAAAAACGACTAGCAAATACCAGATCATAAAACCCAAAAACCTCAACTTTGGTGGAATGTATTGTTTGCTGACTTTATTTCAAATCATTTAAACATTTACATTTTCTGGATAATTGTATGAGGATGCAGATAATATTTACCCTCAGAACTGGGTTGAGCTTTGCTTTCCTGTTGCTGTTTGGCCTGGGCCAGCTGCTGTTCCAACTCCATCGTTCTGGCAACGACCGACTGCACAAAGACCTCTCTCTGCTGATCGTAGACCAGCCACTGCTGGTTCTTTTCCAGAGCCTGATGGTAAGAATTTACAAATGTTTTACACAAGCACTTTCGTCTTCGATATAATAATAAGAATGATAAGTTTCAGGCGATGGGAGAGTAAGAAAAAAAAACACAAATCTCGGTGTGTGTGTGTACATATATATATATATATATAAATTAGATGGTCAATATTTTTTCATATTGTGGGTAAGTAAAGTGGGAATGAAAATGATATGTTGAACTACATGGGTTGCTCCAGTGCAGCAAAGGGATGTGATAATGTGGTTAAAAAAATGTAGATCCCTTTGCTCCAATACGCTAAATAAGATGCTGTGCAGCTAATAGTCTTCTGAAATCATCATATCAACAGAGTACTGTATAGAAGAGTAATGTATTCTCATGTCGATTATAGCTCAAGCCTGATGGGAAGACCTACAGAGCTTTCCCTTTCCAGCAGTATAATGACAAACCCCCCCCACAAAAAAACAACACTATTTGCATAATTCTCAAGGGAAAGCTTATGCATGTATTGCAGTACACACCAAGGAAAATTCATTCAAGCTAAAATATCTAAATGACCAGACAGATTGACAGGCCATTGCCCCACTGACAGAGTTCAGTCCTAGGGTGCGGAATCTATGTTTATCTTTGAAACTGTCTCTGTATGCAATTGGACAGTACTAGGACCAAACAGAGCAACAAACAACGTGACTTACTCATATCGATAGAAAACAGTCAACGGTAAAGTCCGTCATACTCTGCAGCAGAAGAAGGGGGCATTCCAATAACATTGTTCTTTTAGAAAAACAAGAATATCTGGTATACCAACAGACTGCTTCCAAACCATCATCACCTTTGTTGTTTTGCTCCATCGTACCCCTACCGTAAGGGTGCAAAGTCTGCCCAGCGTCTCTCTCTGAATGGAGTGCTGTGAAAGGCCTGGCCTACACTTAGCCTGGCTATTGGTAGACCAAGCCGCATTTCCACTAGTGCCAGTATGGTACGGAATTGGACGCTTTGGTTGGTTTCCATTACCTGCGTCCGTTCCGAAACGACCCCTGCCAACCCCTTTTTTTGGACTACCTCTGCCATCGTTCCAAGTGTGCTGAAGCGATTCGAAACGCCCACCTATGGATTGGTTGGTCCGGTAACATGATACGTCTCTCACTCCTACACAGCGGTGGTAGCTGCTGATTGGTCTGGAGTTGTTTGTCTCAGAGTAAGCTACAGTTTAAAGTTTCAAATAAGCAGAACACTGCAGTTAACTGCAAGCAGCCTAAAATTATAAAGAAATCGGTATGAGTCGCGAATTAAATAACTCTTAAATACCATGGGGATCTTGTCACTATATATACTATTGAATCCATGCATTTCACCATGTTGTTTTTTTGGCTGAGTGGTTAGTGTTGGTGACTCCTGTTCGGTAAGTCCGGGTTCATGTCCCGCTATTGGTGAAGTCTTTTTCACAGTACGCTCGGGTTCACAGATATTCTTCCTGGTTTCAGAAAATACTTTTTCTAGATTTGTTTTTAAAAATATTATTAATATTTTATTAAAAACATTTTTTAGGTTTTGTATCTCAATAAATGAAGCCAAAAACACAATTTTAATGGCAGAACAGTAGTTTTAATTTGAGATTTTTCAATGCACTATGTCTTCTATTTATTTTTATGTCAAAATATGATTCCCCTGGCTAACATTATTAAACAAGGGCCAAACCCGTCTTATTTTACAGGATTAAAGGTTCAGAATAGAGGATGAATATTTACAGAAACACTAGGAGGTAGGGCTGGGCGATATGGCTTAAACATTAATTCTCTAATTTTTTTTATACCAAACAGGAATACAGAGTACAATCAATTTTTTCCAACTGGATTTTTTTTTTCTTAAGAGGAAATTGCAAGTGAAAAAATATTTTCAAAAACCTGCTTTCACTGCAATCATCCTGTCCTGGAGCTGATTTGAATTTAATGTCCAACTAAAAACAAGCTGCAAAGTATCCTTGTAAAACAACATGGCTAGGTTGACATCCTTCTGAGCTATGGAAGTCTAAGTTGTACATTAGTTAAAAAAATCTCTGTTTTCCAAAATTTAAATCTTCAACAACAGAAGAGAGATTCTTTTTGCTAGAGCTTTTTTCGTGACTGCATTTTGCTGGAGCTTTTGTTAAGCTAAGCCTGCCTACATCCTCGACCACTACTGTTCTTTTGAGATGGCTATGGAAACACAACCCATCTGTTCCAGACCGTACTGACCTGTTCCATACTGTATGGTACTGGCCCTAGTGGAAATGGGGCACTACTGAACCTAAAATGGGAGCTCGGCTAGACCAATATGCAAAGCAAACATTTTGCTACTGCAACAGTGGATCTAGATTTATATGATAGAGTTCTTAAGCGGTTTTATCCAAAGTAATTTAGAGCCGAGGCCAAAAGTCTAAAGTAGAGGTGTGGCAATGTGGCCTCAAAGCTATATTGCATATAATCTAAAGTGGTAATAATATTGCAATATATTCTTTTGTTCTGTTTATGTGTAATATGACTCAACAGTCTTAAATTCTAGAAACAATGCAACAGAACTTAAAAAAAGATTTTAAAAAAATGAAGTTTTTTTTGTGTGACAAAAGCATTAAAAAAAATCTTAAAATATATTTTTTAAATGCAACAATACATTTTTATTTATTTAAAATATCTTGATCTCTATTCATGAAAAGAGATCAAGATATTTTAAATAAATTAATAGCTAAATATTATTGAAAAACAAAGTGCAAAATTTTAAAAAGAGAAATACAATTTTTGCTTTCCTGATTATTGCCACACATTTTGGCTACGTTCTTGCCTGCCAGCATCGCCCCGAAGCTCTGAGTGTCACGTGACGTCTAGAGCTCTATAGTCAAAAACTCAATCGTTGGTTAAATTTATATTCTTCAACCATATAACATTTAAATTGCCCACTGCTAGTATAAACATCCTGGCCTAGTCAAAATTCATTGGTGGGAGATTCGAAAATGTTCTACCTACAAGATTCAGTGAGGTGTTTTTGCAAAGAGAAAAATTTTTTTTAGTCTGTAGATGTGCAAGGATGGCAGTCTCATGCCCTGAAAGACTTGCAGCAGTAATGAACTTCTACAAAGCATTCATTTTTTTCACTTTATATTCTGCATCATTTGTATTGGTCTCTTAAAAAAACTACTTATAAAATACATTGAAGTTTGAGGTTTTTAATACAATGAACCCAACACACCTTAATATTACTGTTGCACAGAACCACACTACATTTACAATTTTACCGCATGAAAATGTACAAGAATATCAAGTGGACTCACATCTTTGAGTTGCTCTTGCAATTGTACCAGTTCTGCAGCAGGAGCGTGCCCATTCTGAAAAGAGAAAGAAACTTCTTGAAAAGGTTGAATTATAATGAACAGATGAAACTAGTCCTTTGTCTGATGTGAAAAAGGTTCTATTCATTTTAAAAAAGCACTTCTTTACATTTAATGCTACTGTGAGGACACGATAAAGAAAGTTTTAAAGCTGGACAGGTTATGGTAACTGTCAAATGACAGGCACTGTTAATTTAAAACAAGATTTTTTTTTCTGTTCAGTTTTCAGGGGAAAACAAAAGATACAAAAGTACTTGGCTACAACTACGCTTAGAAACAGACACAGGCCTGCTGATTTAAATTATTCAGCCTAACTTTTAATAATGCAAGAAAAACACAGCTGCAAGTGATGAATCTATGCTCTGCTACATTTCTAAGTCTTGGAAATATGACCTAGGTCACCAACCCTGCAGCCTAAAGCCGTCATCCCAAAAAGGATTGCTGGCCATATCACATCTGTCAGTATAAGTCTCCGAGCTTATCTTGATGTCTATGCATTCTTAATTTTAAAATTTCATACTCTTCCAGAAACAGACATATGTATACTGGATAGGATTTAAATGTGGCACCTGGAAAAAGCAGAGACCGGAAGAGTTGAATCAACTAAACATTGGATGGACCACAAGACAGTCGAAGTCAATGCAAGAGTCAAAACACTACCATATATATATATATATATATATACAAAAAAGATTAAATGCACAGAAACTAAAACTCGGTCTACCAAATAATTTATTGAATCGTTTGGCAATTGTAATGTTTCACACACTGATATTGCAAGGATTGTGATTCAGCATATTGTGTAGCTCCATGAATGGACAAAGACGGAGAAAGAGATGGATGTATGGACTGATCCAAAGATTGATCGAGGGATGAATGCATGGATATATAGTTCAAAACATTTCTTCCATCAGTCATAATGGACGAGGATCACATCCCCAACTCAAACTTCTCTCTACCCAACTTTCAAACCACAAGGAAAGAGCAGTGGTTCCCAAACGTTACAGTCTGAACCACAAAATAAAAATTTAAGAGGCCGGTGACCCCAACTCTGGATGGAAGATACAAGTATTTTTCTGTGGGGTCCCGACCCCAACTTTGGGAATTGCTGATTCAGGGCATGTTACTTGAATATATTATCTTTACTGCCCATATGTTGAGCGATTAGCATGTCTGACAGCCATGACATTAGGTAATTTTTATTAACATTTTATTTTTTATATAATTAACCATAATATTTTCTAACAACCAGAGGAGAAAATAAAATTTATCTTAAAACAAACTAAGAAATACAGTCAGCAAAATTGTCTCTGCAGAAGCCAAGGTGAACACCTTCCAGACAGCTGCAAACCTGTGTTACCATCATGGTTGCACAGAAACAGGCACAAGACTCCCGGGCGCAAATATTGGAAATGTACCCGTTTAGGGGCAAGTTCTCGCCTTTCTGGCCTCTGATTGGGTAGCTTTATTGATTTATTACCAATCCTAATGTTCGAGCACAATTTCCCAACCCGACTAATTTTCTAATCCCAATATTTGAGGACCAGTGATCCATCTACGAATTATAAAATTTTGGACCAGTACCCAATCAGAAGGCTTTCAAAAACACAAATGGGGATAGAAAGACTGTCTGGCTTCAGCACTTAACTCAATGGACTTGACTCTAGTTTTTTTTTATTCTGTCTACACTCAATCACTGAGTAGCTTTTTAGCTTTAGCCTCAGCAGCTGCACTTAATTAGAATCATCTTAATTGGCTGCTTTTTGCATACAAACTAAACCAAATGTCTGATCCATTAATATAATAAAGTGTCAAAAAACACTTAAGAGACAAAACATAAGCCTTCAATTTAAATTAAACATTTAACATTTTATTTAACCAAGACGAGTGGTTGATGGACAGCTAGATGAAAGAAAGTG
Organism: Apricaphanius iberus; assembly: GCA_028564705.1. NCBI lineage: Eukaryota > Metazoa > Chordata > Actinopteri > Cyprinodontiformes > Aphaniidae > Apricaphanius > Apricaphanius iberus. The sequence continues at coordinate 11,348 of JAPXFQ010001615.1, forward strand.
ATGGACAAACTATTCAATGAATGGATGCAAGAATGTAAAATTAATAGACAGATGGAAGGGCGGTAAAACAGATAGATGGGCAAACATACTGACTGATTGATGAGAGGATTGACAAAACCAAGCAAAATCTTAAATTACTGAGTTTTTCAGACTGTATAGGAACCCCAAGTTGTATGTCTGAAAAGCCTTGTGGCTCCCATTACACCACATAAACCTGATTAGCTTTTCTGTCTAATCAAGTCTAAATGTACAACCATGAGCTGAGTAGAGCCTTCTTAAAAAAAAATAAAAAAAAAAATTTGGAAAAAAGAAATTTGGAAAATCAATTTTGAATCGATTCTTAAAACAAAATCGATTCTCAGGTTCAAAAATCAATTATATATTTTTAGAATAGTTTACCCTTTTTAAAGCTAAAAAAAAGGAACAAAAAGTCTATGAGATACAATTTAAGTCTTGTGCCTGAAATGGTCAATACAGTATCCCCCGGTGAACTATTACTCACTCAGTGGTAAGTCATTGAATTATGGGAAATAATTAAGAGAACAGCTCAAAAAAACATTTTAATAACACTGCCCCATATCAATATCGAATTTGATCATAATCTTTCCATGGATCGAATTGTGATTATTGATTTTGACTCTTGAGAATCAGAATCGAGCCATTGCTTCGTTTGTTTATCTGATTATTTTCAAAGGGAAAATGACACCAGAAAATTCCATCAATACAATTTCATGAAGACATGTAAATCTACTTGTAGCAGAAGTAGCCGTTTACTTTGTCTCATCAGGAACAATGGTTAAAATGAATAAGTTACAAAAAGCGTAAAACAAGATTTCTAATCCAATATTCGGAAATAAATAAATAATTATTCAACGGTACCCTATTAGAAAAGTTTGTGAGATCATCTTCGTTATAAATGTATACCCTTGTGGTGGAATCTCCTGGCTGCAGCAGCTGAGAATTAAATTTACATCCAATACTTTCATCATTGTTTCCAAATATTTGGCAGACTGTTAAAAATATTAGTTCTAAATGAGATCCAAGGTCAGATTATATTAAATTCAGAAATCACAATGTTAAAAGTCATGTGTCACACTCAGACAGCTCTGGTAGTCAGATTTTTCATTGTCAAATTTTAAGTTTTATAATGAAAGCTTTCAATTAGTTTTTACATCTCAGATAGCCTGAAGTGTCCTCTTGTCACAAATAAATCATAATTGCGGTAATAAAGCATAGTTGCTCAACTAAAATAAAGAAAACTATACAATGTATCATAAAAATGGGACACACATATTTCTGTTCATTTGTATCCATACTTTGCACTTTTTTGGTCCTAGAATAGATGTGAAACCAAGATTTTCCATCAACACACATAAAGCCTCCCTGGTGACCTTTAAGCAAAGAAAACCAAAAAAAACCACAAGCTTTGTTTTTAAGACATAAGATATAAAACGCTTCCATTATACCTGAATGGTAAAAAGCTTTTTTTTAAACCCATTTTCCTTCCACCTCCGGGGATACAATAAATAGTCTGAGAAGTGAGCAAGAAAAATACTCTTAAACAAAACAAAAAAAATAATAAGCGTGCTTGTGCGGACTTTTCCAAATAAAATACTCTTCAAATACGCTTATTAGTGGGAATAAATCATTTGAATATTATAGCCTCATCTGTTTAGGTTCCTCAAATTCTTGCATGTAATTCTGCTTCCTTACAGGAGAGGAAGAAGCCCTATGACAGCTTTACAGTCAATACAGCAACATTGGGTCTACAGTGAAGAAGTGGCTACCAGAGATTCACTTTTATCTCCTCTCTAAGCTGGACTACATTGCTGACGGCAGATAAAAACTAGGCTACTGAAAAATCAGATTTTCACCGTTACCATGCTTATAATGGCTGATTTATTTCTGAGCAATAAACCCTTCATGATAAAATGGTAAGGAGGCTCTAGGGAGAAGGTTATGTCAACAAACTAGGAAAAATGAGATTAAACGCTGCCACCTGATGGACAACAGAGGAGCTGCAGTTCCCCAACAAACCACTTTTATCCATCAACCAGTAATGGAAAAAAATATTTATTATCATGTAACAAATTCCGCAGCACTCTCCAAAGAATTATTACACTATTTATGAGAAATGTTTTGAAAAGATCTGTGAGAAATGCCTAAACAGAGGTTTATATGGGGATGTTTTGTCTTGTGAGCTAATCAAACTGAATAAGAAGAAAATATTTTTTCCAGAAGGGAAATGTTGCAGGATTTATTACCTCTGCTGAGGAGATTATGTTTTCATCAGGGTTTGTTTGTCTCTTTGTTTGTTAGTCAGCAACATAACTCAAAAAGTTATAGTTGCATTTTGACTTTTCAGGAAAAGTCTGCAATGGGACCAGGAACAAGTGATTTGATTTTGGGGGTGATTTGAAAACCGCCATTACTGGAAAAGTATATTTTCATAAATCACGATATCAACACAATGAATGAATAATTATATCAGTATGAATCAAGCTGCTAAGGTTATTATTTTAATGTTCAAGGGATCTAAGTTCAAATGGGGAAATATTTAGTCAGAGGTTCACTATATTGTTCTATACAAATTTCATGTCATTTTTTTACGGATTTGCACACAGAGGAAGAGCAGATGACCCCCCCTATACAGAAGCTTTAAGTCCTCCAAGAGGTTGTCTAGGGTTTGCTTTTTGAATTTTGTGGCTTTTGCTCTACGTCTTCCCCTCCATCTCCCTCTTTCTGCCCACATCTTGGCTGTAAACTGTAAATTAAAGCCACTAGAGTCACAAAGCCCCAATTTCCCATTTTCTAGGCCTAAATTCCCAGGGTTCTCAGTTCCTTTTGGTAAATTCAAATGTAAATCCTAACGTTCTATAACTACAGACTTTAGATGAATGAATGAAAGGATGGATAACAAACAGACAAAAGAGGATAGATAATGAAGAGACAGATAGATGGACAGATGAAAGTGACTTTGACCTTTCCAGTCCAAATTTTCTATCCATGATGTCCCAGGTTAGTCTTTTTCTACTCAATAATGATGTTTAATCATAAAACATCATCACTATCAATTAACTTGGACAGATGGACTTAACTGTAAAATAACAGGACACAGAATAAAGTCTGGAAAGGAAATAAACACATATTTATATTATTTTTCCCCATTTATGGATGGCCAGACAAATGGAGAGATGGCTTGATGGAAAGGAGGTAAAGAGAGTACAGGTGGATGAACAAATGGACAGGCGGAGGAATACTGATAGACAAAGGTTGAAGGGTAAGGGATAGATTGATGGGTGCATAAAGGAAAAGACGGACAAATTGACTAGGTTGGAAGAAAAAGAACAGATAGACACAGGGAAGCATATATGGAGGTATAGATGGACCCACAGAACGACAAATTTTCAATGTTTGACCATTTTACAGCTAATAATGTTTTAAAATATAAATATCTCTTAGCTAATTTTATTTTTCCATATGTCGATAGACCTGGACACCGGGATAGTCCACATCTCATAGATCACCCATCACTGACTACTCAACAAAAAAACAAAACTTAAAGAGATCAAGGTTACCACTGATCATTTCATAATTTCCATCTTTGTTAAAGAAATGTCAAATATCTGAGAGACAATCTACAGTTAGCTTAGCATTGCTACAATCTAAAAAGTCACGAACATGTGTCCAGACAAATTCAAAGATCCGCTATGCAATTTCCATGGCACAGAAAAAAGCAACCAGACCATGTCAAGAAGAGATGTCTCTCCCCGACTAATTAGAGCATCTTGACAGGTAGCAGCGTAGTAGGGTCACCCTACCGCAGCCTGCGTTTCCAGGGACTGACAACGAGCAGAGACTGTAGCCAGCTTGTTTTTCAGATTCTCCGTTTCCTGTGACAAGCCTTGGAACATTGCATCTCTCTGCTCTGCCTCTCTCCTGCGCTGCTCCAGCTGGGCCTGCAGCGACGCCACCACCTAAACACACACACAAAAAAACGAGAGAGAAAAAACCCCAGAATGAAGAGCCCATATTTCACCAAAATCTTTTTAAGCGGTTTTGTTGTTAAACCAAAGAGTTGGACTTAAAAATAGTTGAAAATGATATTACTTTTTTTTTTTAAAGAGTGTCTTTTTTGTGTGTGACTTCTATGCAATTATCCTCCTCTCATAATTGATGTAGCGTGGCTGGAAGTCTGGTGGCATTAGCCACTTGCATGTCTGCTGATGAAACTTAATGAGGAAGATGGAAGCATGATTAATGTCCGGGCAAAACAAAACGCTGACATTCCATTTACCAGCATGTCATCTGTGAGTTTGGCCTGCTGCCGCTCTGAACACTCTAAATTAGAGTCATTTCTGCCACAAGAGAAGACATATTACGCAAGGAAAAGCAACAGTAGAACAAGTTTTTTGCACCAGTGTCAAAAAGCAACATGACAAGAATGCTAATACATACAGACAGCAGCCACAGACAAACAGTTTATAAATGTCAGACGAACAGAATATATGCAGCTTCTGCCGGTTGTCTAAACTTCACTTTGCAGAGCTGCTGTCAAAGTGGGATAGAAGAGATTTCCCTGTCTGTTTGTTGCAACTCATTGGAATTCCAGTATGTCCCTTCTCCCTCTTTGTCAGTTTCCCACATGCCACTGATACAATGCCACACTGAAAAAAATAAAAAATAAAATACATCGCAAGCTAAAAAGTAGGACAGAAGACACTGCTGTGGGCATCTTTTCATTTAAGCAGGACTGTAATGCCTTGTCGTGTCCGTGTATTTATATATACATGTGGGTAAAGGAGTCTTCTTGATAGATAATACACCTAACTTGATTCTGAAAACATATTTTAAGAGTTGTCAGTGTACATACCTCTCCTCCTTTAGCTGACAGCTGTTTTCTTAGATTTTCCAGTTCCTGCTCTTTAACAAACAGCTGCTGATTGTTCCTCTCGCGTAGTGTCTCGAGGGAAAGAATCCTCTGGAGAAAAAAAATACACATAAAAAAAGAAATAAACAAGGAAAACAAAACAACAAAAAACTAAATATATTTAAATCAGTAAAAAGTTAACCTTTTACCTCCAATAGCTTGCTCTTGTCTGAGTCAGGTGACTTGATGTGCAGTTTGGCCTGGTCGTCAATCTTTTTCCTCAAGTGCGCGTTCTCCTTCCGGACCTTCTCCAGCTCTGCCTCTGCCTTTGAGCCAGAGCTGTTGGATTTGAATCCCAATTTGGAGACAAGGGTTTCTTTGGCACCTTTAGATGCCATGGCTTTCTTTGCTGATAGCACAGATGTGGGTTGGAGTGTTCTAGAACACACAAATCATATCAAGAGGTTAATTCTTATCTAATAATTTGTCTAAAATGAAAACAGTCATAATGATGTAAGGGGTAGTGAAGGTCGACAATATTTTGTGAAGCTGCTACAGCTCATTAGATCTACTTTGACTATAGTTAACGGCTCTTAATGGGTGAGGGTCAATCCACCCATTAACCATTTTGTACCTTTGTTAATTTGGTTGTTTTGTGGCATCATTTTCAAAGTTGTACACAGCCCATTTAAAATCCCTGTTTTATGACAGTCAGCGAATGCATATTTTTGCACAACTTGACGACAGATTTCACACAAATTTAAAATCGAGTCCATCAACGTTATTTTTTAGGCACATAGCACACCGCTTGCTGAAGGGTACTGACGCTACGCCTTCTACAAGTGTTGTGCAGTCTTCTGTCATTTTCATAAAAATTCTATAGAATGTCAGGAAGAAACTGAGGTCCATTCGCCCATAGTTTCAACTATCCTCTAAATCCGGCCATCATCAAGTGCCTTTGAGCGCAACTGCTCACAAAAATAAGGGTGAAGAAACGGACAACCATTTGGACAATTTTAGAACCTGATACAGAACCATGTTCAACAAGGCTGGACAGTGATACTTAAGAGGAGGAATCTGAGCTGGAAGACAACAGAGTGAAAATGGAGCATGTTATCTTTATGTTATTCAAGTGCTTTATTTAACATTCCTGTTGCTTTTCAATGAATGAAACTGCTTAATAAATATGAAAACCAAATACATACACAAACAATTGTGGAAATTCAATGATTCTACTTTTTCTCACACCCATGGCACAGAAAAAAAAAACTATATTTATATTTGTGTTTGAATATATATAGCCTACTTATGTTCAACAAGGTTCATAATTTCTCATAATGTTCCCTGAAAGTATCCTAGTATGAAATTTGAAAGAGATAGCCACCAAATTTTCACATCACTACCGTTGTCTCTTAATCCTCTAACCTTCCATAAATTTGATTTCCATATGGGAAAAAACAACAGTAGGATCTCTTTATTCAGAACTGAAATTAAAGTACATAGAAGAAGAATAAAATAAAATCCAATAACAGTGATTAGAACTGCAAAATGTTTTATCTTAACCATTGACTTATCAATGTGTTTAATATCATCAAAGCAAAGGACCGTTGGATCGAATAAAAAGGCAAAATTTCAGGTGCAATACATTCAAGTTCAGCTATTCAATTGCGTTTTGCCAGTTGGGCGAACCTTCAGATAACCTTATGCCCTCAACTAATATTTTAGAAACAAAGATTTGAAGCCTGAGGGGTTTGCTATTATGAAATAAAAAAATACCAGTAAGAAAATAAACTGATGTCAGTGGGATATTCCATGACAATATTGCAATGTAATGTTCTCTCCATCACAGGACAATTTTTTTAGGACATTGCTTAGTTCTTTTTGTGCTCATGTGTACTACACACTTTTAAAACGAGGGCAATTTAAGGAGTCTGTTCAAGTTATTTTGTGAAAAGAAGCTAGGGTACTGGGCAGATCCCACTCATGAAGGGGGAACAAGCGAGATCCATGCAGACAGACAAAAAGGCTAGGATTCGAACCCAGGACCTTCTGGTTGCAAGACAACTCTGTTAACAACTGCCATGTTTTTCATTTATGAACATCCTGACCTCGATAAAATGTACTGAATAAAGACAAACACAGGACATTATGAAAAACTTATATAGGTGACATTTTATTTTATTTTAACCTGTAAGTAGGGCTGTGTTGGGAAAAATAAAATTCTGAATCAATTCGTAGAAAAATCCTAAAAATTGAATATATTCACAAGTAAAAAAATAAATCATTGTTTATCATATTTTGCCCCTTTTTTACATCTTAAATAGGATTCAAAAATCCAGATAGCCATTTTAAGGCTTAGTTGTAAAAGTGTTAATTCGTTTTTTCCCTGTTAAACTTTTACTCATCCAGTGTTGTCATTGAATTAAAGGCATATAATGAAGATAACAGCTCATAAAAACGTTTTTAATAGCACTGACCCATATCTATAATGGAACTGCATCAGATTGAATAAGATCGTGAAAATTGATTAAAACTTTTGAGAATCGGAATCAGTTTATGAAATTTAAATCGACACCTCTAAAGTTAAAGAAGAGGAAGGAATAGTGTTAAACAACCTACTTAGCTTTCAACAATATAAATATAATAATATAAATTTCAGCAACATAAATATGCCTTATGAAATATCACTGAATGTGAACATGTTTGAAACAAAGTCATAAATGCCTTAAATGCATTCCAAAATTGGTTGGAAGAGAAGCAGTTTAAAAAAATCCCTTTTGGGCCGCCAGAAATAGAAGTTCCAAACTTTAAGCAAAACATTTTAAAAGGCCGTTTGTAACATATTCCTAAACACGTTTTAACTATTCGTATAGTTGCTTTTTAACTAAACCGAATTCCGTGTGCTTTAGAGACAGAAAAAGAAGCACTAAAGTATATAAATAAGCGTTTCAATAACCTAAATTTGTATTTTAAGAAACAACAACTGTACTATCAGGTAGGAAACGTCAGCCTTGTTGTGACTCTGAAGCGTCTTTACAAATATTTTCGAGATGACAGAACAAAACTGACAGTTCGTTTTACTTTTCAAAACTGAGCCGTAATACTTTCTGACTTCAACATACATATAAAAATACAGACCATTTGTTAGTGATTCGACAATAACAGAAATATGGAGAACTTACATATAAGAGCAGAAGAAACACTTCGATCTCCTCTGTGACACAGGACCGTTGCTCAAACAACACTTTTCATTTCCTGAAGTTTGAATCGAGGCGCTCGTGACGTCATATCCGTGATGAAGTTCCAGGTGCGAATGTTCCTTTTTATTATTTATTCATTTATTGAGCAATCGGAAATACAAATTCTCAGAAATCATAACAGTAATAATAATAATAAAAATAAAAATTAGTAATAGTAAGAACGTACAAGAAATACAGCATTACGGGAATTATGACTAATGGGGGAAAAATACAATTATAAACAGAAAAGATACAGTTGGCAGGACTTTAAATTTTACGTAAAAAGGAGCAGTAAACAATGAAAATAAATGAAATCACAAGAAAAGAAGGAAATAAGGCAATATCCTGGTTAATTTTTTTGGCATTTTTGTTTTTTGTCTTTTTGTGATTAGCCACAGTGTTTATCAGTTTACATGTTCTGCTGATGCTGACTCCATTCGCCCAGTCCCAGCATCACTGACACCCCTCAGATGATTGGTTGTTATGGCGCGACTTGAAGCTGTAGTTGAGATTTGTCCAACTTCTGCACAGACATAAAATGCAGCCTGTATTTTGGGTCGCGCCTGAAGCCTGCACTACTTGGTCACGTAAATCAGGCAGAAAAGATTTTTCGCAACACAAATCTACTTCTGACGTGTTGCGGGATCCCAAGTAAAGCTTAATCGCACTCCTCCATTGACTTTGCATGTAAATCGGACTCTCTAGTTGCATCTATCGCGTTCGGTGTATAACGCTGTGTCCAGACCAAACGCGATAGGAGCGACTAAAAAGCGCGACACACGCCTAGATGTTCGTGTGCACATTCGCACCTTGAAGCGTGTACAAAGTGAACTGGACGCGCTTAAAATATGGTATTTTCACGCTCGAACTGGCCTTCAGCAGAGCTGGGGCCAGAGTGCAGCTACCAGTGGATTATGGACCGAGCTGATAGAGGACTGCGTGTTCGGCCTGGGCTTCAGCGGAGCTGGGGCTAGAGTGGTGCGTTAGCTGCTACCAGGAAACCAGTTGAGGCTGTTTCAAGGCTGACTTCTATGCCAAGAGGTGCTTTTACAGCAACAACGGCTACCCACAAACCTCTTAAGATCATTCCTGTCTAAATAGTTTAACTTATTTATAATTTTTTTTTTCCTGTCTCTGTATTGAAAACTGCTTGTATCATGTAGCTCGGGGTGATTAGCCACGATGTTTATCAGTATTTCCTCCATGTCCTGCTGAGGCTGTAATTCCATGACTGTCACAGAATCAGTGGAACTCTGTCCCCTGATTGGTTGTTGCGCCGCGATTTGACGCTGGAGTTCAGATTTTTCCAACTGGAGCGGTAGATGCCATGAACGCGAATGCACAAAATGCAGCACATAAAATGCAGCGCGAATTTTCCATAGGATCTGTAGCGCGACTTGTTTGCGCAAATCAGGCAGAAAAGCTTTTTCGTGATGCAAATCTGCTTCTGAAGTGTCGGCGGGACCCCAAGTCGCGCCTCATCGCGTTTCTCCATTGATTTTACATGAAAACCTGAAGCTCTAGTCGCTCCTATCCCGTTTGGTCTGGACACACCGTAAGGACCGTAAAAGGAGCTAATCGACTGTTTCGGATTAAGTCAGAAAAATGCGGCAGCAGTGTTGTTGAAGGTACGTAGGACCATATTTACCGCTTTTGTTGCTTGTTTTTCTGATGTTTTTGCTGCCAGGTACCAAATATATTTTTTTGTTTAAGAAAATTACAAAAATAGCAACGCACAGTGGCTTGAACAAGTAATTTTAATCTGATTATCTATATGGAAATAGTAACGCGTTAGAATAGTCGTTACAGAAAAAGTGGTTATAAGGCACTACTAAGTAACGCATTACCAGCATCACTAGTTATGACTATATACACATATCAAAATTTATTTAACATCGTTAAACTGAGGCTCTATTCACACCTGATAGTCAAGTTGACTCGGTTTGATTGGGGATCAAAATTGGAACATTGTAGCTGTTTTTAGCTGGTGCGGTTGGTATTCACACTGCCTTTTTATTATCAGAAAGTCCAGAGCTTTGAGCAACAATTTCACCTCTCCGTCTGTGGTGGTGCTGCTGTAGAGCTGTGCTTCCTCCTGCAGCAGGGGAACTTTCAGTACAGCTGAATCTAAACAGACCCACAATGGCAGCAGATTGCAGCGATTTTAGGACTGATCTGTTGTGTTTGGAAAATGTAGCAGATAAATACTGCTGCAGTAACCCTATGGAAGTAAATCTGTGCCATCGGATTTTGAATTCGAATTTTTAGCACCAATTTTTTTTTTACATCCTATTTTTAACACAGAAATTTTTTTTTGCATCTAAATCAGACTTTGAATTCTAAAAGCCATCAAATTTCTAGCACTGAATTTTTTTGCTTATGACTTTTTTTTACAAATCTAAAAAAATTAAATGTAAAAAAAAATAAATGTAAAAAAATTAAATGTAAAAAAATTCGATGTCTAAAAATATTCAGTGTAAAAAAAATTCAAAATCTCAAAAAATTCAATGTCTAAAAAAATTCTGTGTAAAAATATTCAGAGTCAACATTTTTTTTTTTTTTTTTTTTTTTTTTTTTAAAGCTTTATTAATAGAATACAAATCACAATCAGAACATAAATGGCATCACAAAACCAAGGGACAAATACCATATAATACATTAATGAATAACGCATATAAATCAGTATATAGGTATTCAAAACAAATAAAAGTAAACAAATCATACATAGGAAAAAAAAGGCAAGACGTATTACAGTTCTCCAAAATAATCTTGAATGATGTTAGCAGTGTGTATACATTTCTTATATTCAATTTTTTTGATACATTCCAAGTAGTTTTTCAGATCATTCCTAAAAACAGGAAAGAAAGGTCGAGCTTTTGAAAATTTGGATTTATGTATGTGGAATTTTGCAATTAAAATGATCAAATTAATCAAGTGCTGCATTTTTCGGTCTTTATTACTGTAATATAAAAGAATATCTTTGGCTTTCAAAGTAATTGGTTTGTTGGATTGTGAAGTGATGTAAACTTCAATTTGTTTCCAAAAGATCTGTGAAAAATTACATTCAAAGAAGAGGTGTTTAACTGTTTCCGCTTCAGCGTTGCAAAATACACAGTTGACATCAATAGTGACAAATTTTGATAGAAATGTGTTGGTGGGGTAAATGTTGTGTATAATTTTAAATTGGATTTCTTTAATTTTGTTTGAGATAGCAAATTTATGAGGAAGGAGCCATGTTGTTTTCCAATTAATATCAAGGAAACAGGAGGACCATACAAATTTCCCCCTAGGTGTAATTTTCCTCTTCCTAAAAAAATGGTTCCTTATGTGTTTATTGCTACAATGTTGACTCATAATGTTTATACCACTAATAAAAAAAGTAAAGTCAACTTTTTCAGCCTCTTGCCTTCCATAATAACCTTTTATTAACTGGTGAATGCCACTCGGGATAGCATTGATCACAGTTTGAAATTCTTTATAGGTAACAGGGAAGATTTTGGTTCTAAGAAAGTCTTCATAACTAAAAATTTCACCTTCCTCATTTAGTAAATCCTTAAGGTAAATTATTCCTTTGTCAATCCAATGTTCCAAAAATAGTGATTTATTTTTCCTAATTATAAATTCGTTATTCCAAATAATAGTCTTATGTGGAGAGAAGTTGTGTATTCAGAGTCAACATCTGGGGTAACAAAGGAGCAGAAATGAAATCATCTAACGTCCAGCTAATCAAGTTACACTCCATTCGTGATGTGATGCCGAAACAGGAAGGTGGTGAAGTTCAAGTAAGCTCCGGTCAGTGCTCCAGTAAGTATTTGCAGTTACTGCCTTCCTCGCCCCTGATTGGATAGAACTTCTCTCGCATGACTGGCTATTTCTTTTAGCTTTTAAGGACTAGTCCTACCTTTTCTTGCCTTTAATTGGCTACAAGAATTGGCGGCCATCCCAGATTTACCGTTTATTTGTATTCTAGCAGCCACGTGATTCCTTAGCTGATAGTTGTACAACCTGCAGCTGTTGCACATCATAAGACACCACTGGGGGGAAGAAAGTCTCTCATCCCATATGAGAGCACGCACTTATAAGAGTGCTATATAGACTTGTTTTTTTCGTTCTGTTGGTGGAAGGACTAATAATTCAAAACAACCCGCTATCAAATTGCTGTGACGTTTTGTGGTCGCTGGAGAGACTTTCTAGCCAATCAGAGGCAAGAAAAGGCGGGACAAGCCCCTAAAAGAAATAGCCAATCATGCGAGAAAATTTCTATCCAATCAGAGGCGAGGAAGGAACCGCCAATACTTACTGATGATTGAGATCTTACATGAACTTCACCACTTTCTTGTTTTGTTGTCACGTGACCAATGGTGCATAACTTAATTGGCTTGACGATGGATGATTTGATACAAGGATCGATTGCTTCTCCTTGGTTACCCCAGATGTTGACTCTGAATATTGTCACACTGAATTTTTTAAGACATCACATTTTTTTACATTGAATTTTTTAACTGAATTTTTTGAGATGTCGGATTTTTTAACACTGAATTTTTTTAGACATCAATTTTTTTACATTGAATTTTTTAACAGAATTTTTGAGATGTCGATTTTTTTTAACACTGAATTTTTTTAGACAGGGAATTTTTTTACATTGCGTTTTTTGATGTTGAAATTTTTTTTGCACTGAATTTTTTCAGACATTGAATCTTTTTACATTGAATTTTTGGAGATGTTGAATTTTTGGACACTGACATTTTTTAGACATTGAATTTTTTTAGACTACTAATTTGTTAACATTGAATTTTTTGAAAAAAAAATCAGTGCAAGAAATTTGATGTCTATTAAAATTCAAAGTCTGATTTAGATGATGCAAAAAATTGTAGTGTTAAAAATTGGATGTAAAAAAACTGACGCTAAAAATTCAAATTCAAAATCCGATGGCACAGATTTCTTCCATAAAGATCCAGCATTTATTTCTCCAGCATTAATGTTTGTTTAGATTTTATTTACCAAGGATGCCTTGTAAAATAGTCCGCTTCCTGCTTTTTGTAGTGGCCCCCGTTCCGTTTACCATTCACACATGCAATCGAACCGAAGCAGAGTTCGTTTCAATCGAACCGAGACCACCGTTTTTAGGCGGACTACAGTTCGTTTGTTTGGTCCGAATCAGAGTCTGATGGCCAATTCACACCTGCTCAAACGAACTGAACTTTATGGGCAAACAAACCAGAGTTTGTTTCAAGCGGACTAAACTGGGCTGGTGTGAATGCACCCTCAAACACCATCATTAGCCAGTGTCCATTATTGTCTCTACTATCGTTAATTACATTTCCCAAAAACCTGTTGAACAGGATCATCACTCCAGCTGCATGTGAAGTCCCATGACTGAAGAAAACATAATCTCCCCATTGTTGATTCCAAAATTGTATCCACCTCAACTGAATGAGTCTCTTGCAAAAAAAAACTAATATTTCCCCTTTGCTCTTTACAAAAAAGAAAGGTTTCCTTGCGCTTTACATTGTTCTTTAAACCCCTAGCATTTAAATAAAAAAAGAGATAACATTTGCTAATAACTGCACAAAGAAAGTGATGCGCAGGAAGGAGTTCTGACTTTTGGAGTCAGAACCTGAACTGCATGGAGGATGGCGGTGCCAATATTCCCATCATCTTTTATGTTTTCTTTTCCCTTAATTTTCTTTGGGTTTGGGCTTTTAATAGGTGTATGAGTTGGGTCAATTTTTCATTTCTTTGGAAGAACTCTCATCCACCTGTCCACTGTCATCACAAGCCCCGTGGGGGGCAGTTAAATTGGAGTCATGGTCAGCCTTGTTGTTATCCCATTCGTTCTTAGAAAAAATGTCCAAAAAAACGTATATTCTTGGGGAACATTTTGGCAAAAAGGAGAAAATCAGATTAAAACAGTTTAATCCTAATGGTGTTTGTAGGTTGCTGCATATAAATGATAAAATGATAAATGGCCTGTATTTGTATAGCACTTTACTTAGTCCCTACATACCCCACAGCACTTTACACTACATTCAGTCATTCACCCATTCACGCACACATTCACACACTGATGGTGGCAAGCAATTTTTTTGCCACAGCTACCCTGGGCCACACTGACAGAGGTGAGGCTGCTGGACACTGGCACCACCAGACCCTCTGACCACCACCAGTAGGCAATGGGCGAAGTGTCTTGCCCAAGGATTACAAGCAGATCACACATTAGTGCTCCCCTTACAGTGGATAAGAATAAGACCATTCACACTTAAATATTACTTTAATATTGAGCTTTAAAATCGGGTTGTCTTTAAGGTTTTTTCATGACTAATAGTCACCACAGGAATTTCCTCTCTATCAAATCAAAAATAGTTGGAAGCGATAGAGGTTTACAAGGTCAGATCAAGTAATTTAAAAATAACCTTTCCATTTGTAATTATTTACCATGAATAAAATAAAACTGCAAAATTAGCCAATAGAACTGGTCTAAAGGCAACTTGAGGTGACTCCAGATGCAGTACTAGAACTTGTGGCACAAACACTAATCAAGGTGAGAACACCAGTGCCAAAAAAAACAAAAACTGAATTATGATTTGGAATTATAGACTAAATTTTTAATTATGCCCTTTTGTATTTTAACAATTGTATTATATGTTCAGTATATAATTCATATATATCAATTACAACAAGGTGATTTTGAGTACTTAGGCTAATCAATGAATTATTAGAATTGTAGGCCCATTTAATGATCCACAGTTGCTGTTTAAGTTATTTCATAATTCACTGCAGAACAGGAGCCTGTTGAAATATATACATATATTTTGAATAACTAAGAAGTTTATATGATAAATAAAAACCCAGAACAGAAATTTATTGGATTTATTATTTAATAATTTTGTTATGTTTTTAAAAATCCATTCAGATTTAATCTACCACAGGTAGTACTTGTATCTTTCATCCAAAATAAAGGGAATTCACACTTACTGCACAAGACTCC
Organism: Apricaphanius iberus; assembly: GCA_028564705.1. Classification (NCBI taxonomy): domain Eukaryota; kingdom Metazoa; phylum Chordata; class Actinopteri; order Cyprinodontiformes; family Aphaniidae; genus Apricaphanius; species Apricaphanius iberus. The sequence continues at coordinate 26,445 of JAPXFQ010001615.1, forward strand.
ACTGTTGGGGAAAATGTATGTAGAGGCTTGTTTAAAGTTATATGCCAAACATTTGGATTAATCATTTAAATATTGTGAGAATAATGTGATGATGCCACATAGCAGGGTAGAATGTAAATTATAATAGACCTTACCATGAAAACAAGGATGTTTAGCGGCAGTAGGTGGACCCTTAAAGGGTAGAAGGAAGGAACAATGGAGAAATCTACTGAGATGTTCTTCATAACAATCTGAAGATTAAATGAGGGTGAATTTTTATTCAATTGAAATGATCACAAACAGACAAACACACAAAAAAATTTCTCAAATGACATACATTAAAAGGAAAGTACCATGCTTTGCAACTTGAACCTTATTTATGACATGCATGACATTTATTTACTCACCCAGACAATTTTGGAACCACATGTGCAAACAAGAAGCTGAGTCTTATTTAGCTTAATGCAAATACATTGAGCGTCTATTCTTAATTGAAAGTGTATATTTTGTCAAGTTTCTGTAATTAGAATTATTTTTACTAGGTCAGGAGCTGCTGGTATGTTTCATCCTGTAATAGCATGCAGCCACTGTGTATACTTAATAACCTCAGCTGTGTTACAGAAGTTGATTAAAGCAGGAATGATGGTGAAATAGCACTAAGAGTTTCAACCCATGCCTTTGTCAGGGTAAACAGAAATAATGAGTTAAAGTAAGTAAACAGTAGCACCAAGATGAAATAAGCAGGACTGTCACTCACACTCAGCACCAGCTCTTGGGTGCCTGTTTAACACAAATGCTCTCTGACTCATGATGGATTTCATGCTGAAGCCAAAGAATACACTCAATAAATATTACTAATTATGCTAATTATTTACCTTTGCATTAAACTGATAAACACATACTAGAAACAATCATAGAAAGCTTAAATTATGAAGTCATCCAGCAGCAAACCCAGATTTAGAATGTTAAATGGCCTCTACTTACACTCACTGGCCACTTTATTAGGGACTGCTCATTGACATTAATTTCTAATCAGCCAATCACATAGCAATTTTATTTGTGTAGCACACTTTCAACACAAGGCAATTCAAGATGCTTTACACAATTACAGAAATGTGAAAATTAAAAACATAGAATCAGTAAGAGAAGGCATAAACTAACATTTATAAACAAACAATAACATTTGATTAAAAATGTCAATTTAGGATAAAAACATTTAATAATAGTATTGGCAATAATAGTATCGGTTACTCACAAGCAAGTCTAAACAGGTACGTTTTTATTTTAGTTTTAAAAGAGTTCAGTCTCTCTGCAGTTTTGCGTTTGTCCGGCAGTTTGTTACAGATGTGGGGAGCATAGAAACTGAAAGCTGCTTCTCCATGCTTGGTTCTGGTTCTAGGGACGATCAGTAAACTAGAACTGGAGGACCTGAGTGACCTGGACAGTTTGTACCATGATAGCAGATCTCTAATGTAGTATGGTGCTAACCCATTTAATAATTTATAGACTAATAAAAGCACTTTAGTCTATTCTTTGAACAACAGGGAGCAAGTGTAAGGATTTTAGAACTGGAGTGATGTGTTCTACTTTTCTGATCTTAGTGAGAACACAAGCACCAGCGTTCTGGATCAGCTGCAGCTGTTTGACAACTCAATGCATTTAGGCATGTAGACATGGTCGAAACGATCTGCTGCTGTTTAAACGGAATATCAGAATGGGGAAAAAAATGTGATTTAAGTGACTTAGAACGTGGCATGTTTGTTGGTGCCTGAAGGCTGGAGTATTTGAGAAACTGCTGATCTACTGGGATTTTCATGCACTACCATGTCTAGGGTTTACGGATAATGGTCCAAAAAAGGGAAAATATGTAGTGAGCGGCAGTTCTGTGGCCAAAAGGCCTGGTTGATGCCAGAGAAGAATGGCCGGACAGGTTCGAGCTAATAGAAAGGAACAGTTATTCAAATAAACTGCGACATTCAGATGGTAGGGTCAGAATTTGACGTCACCAACATGAAAGCATGGATCCTTCCTGCTTTGAATCAACGTTTCAGGCTGGTGATGGTGGTGGAGGTGTAATGGTGTGGGGGACATTTTCTTGCCACATTTTGGGCCCCTTAGTACCAATTGATCATCGTTGCAATGCCACAGCCTACCTGAGTATTGTTGCTGAACATGTCCATCCCTTTATGACCACAGTGTACCCATCTTCTGATGGCTACTTTCCGCAGGATAATGTGCAATGTCATAAAACTCAAATCATCTCAAACTGGTTTCTTGAACATGAGAATAAGTTCACTGTACTCAAATGGCCTCCACTGTAACTAGCTCTCAATCCAACAGATCACCTTTGAGATATGGTGGAAAGGGAGAGTCACAACATGGATTTGTAGCTGACAAATCTGCAGCAACTGCATGATGCTATCATTTCAATATGGACCAAAATATCTAAAGAATGTTTCCAGCACCATGTTCTATCTATGCCACGAAAGATCGATGAAGTTCTGAAGGCAAAAGGGGGTCCAACCCAGTACTAGTATAAATAAATAAATAAAATAAAATGGCCAGTGACTATGTATAGCGCTTTATCTGATCTTGAGCACTTTACACTACATTCAGTCATTCGCCCATTCACACACTGGTGATGGATATGACCGAGACGAATGGAGCAGGAGTTCAAACAGGCAACCCTCCCGTTACAGGACAAATTCTTCACTCCCGAACCCGAATTACACTAATATTTTCTCAGCACAATTTGTTCTGGTACCTCTATTTTCACATGTCAGCTATGTCTTTCCACCATTCAAAAGCTGAACAATTTAAGAGTATGGATATCTTCAATAAGTGTACAAATGATACATTTCCATTCTAATGGAACTGGCAAATATAATTCTGCTGCTTTTTTGGGATTAAGATGTTTTTCTCAGGCGATTAATGTCCTTGAAGAGTTTTAAAAATATGAATTGAAAAAAGGCCCTCAAAGGTTTTTACTTCATAAAAAGAAATGTTGGTTTTCAAAATTACATTTATCCTGTCTGTCATTTCTAGTCATATATTCCAGATTTTAATCTAATGGATTTTCGCCTTGACAAAAATAAAAGTGAAAAAGTAAAAAAAAATATTAATTTTTATTTTACAGCTTCAAACATATTTTCTAGACTTCTTTCAGGCTTTGTTGTCAGACTAAACAATTATTTGTACAAAAGTAACCTCAGGCTGGAAAATTGTTTGTAAAATCCTTTAACCTTGCATCAAAACAGATCAAATTTTTTATTCCATAGCAAAAGGCAATCTGTGTTACATTACTCACTTGAAAATAACTTGCCAGTATTAATCAGACAGATTCTATAAATGAGAATTTGTTCAGAAGAGGCTCATTTGTTTGACTAAAAGTATATTTTCTGTATTATTTTAATTGGTGTGGTGCAATATTGTACTCATCCAAGAGCTATTTTTGCCCTCAGTCCAGCTGAAAGAAACTAATTTAGAGCACAAATATATTATCTTTTGAAAAAAAACAACTTAAAATTTCAAAAAAAAATCTACCAAAGGAAACATGTCTTTTTATTTAAAGGATCACAATTGTATTTCTATTTGTAGGTTTTAAAATTGATTAATTAAAAAAAGCATGTTTTCCAAGCTCATAGCCTCATATCCTTTCCGATGAGGCCAGCTGGTCAGACTAAGGGTACATTTTTAATACCTTTTAAGCAGAATATACTTTTTAGTAAGCCTTCATATCTGTATTTAATTTATTTGTTTGGATGTTTTATGATCTTAAATGCAACATTTTCATCAGCAGTAATCATAATTAATCGAAAGAAAGGCTTTAAAGCATCAGTCTGTGAGAATTAATATGTATCATGTGTTTCACTTGGAGTTACTGACATGAATGAACTTTACAATAATTGTTAAATGTATCAAGTTACACTTGTATGTTAAAAAAGCTTAAAAAATACACTTAATATATACAAATAATCATTATCATATTATGTAGTATATTCATATATTTAAATATATGAATATACTACTCAGGAGTTGGGAGTTCATCTTGTAATTGTAAGGTTGCCAGTTCAAGCCCTGACTCCAACAGTGTCGGTCGTTGTGTCCTTGGGCAAGACACTTCACACATTGCCTACTGCTAGTGGTCAGAGGGCCTGATGGAGCCTGTGTCTGGCAGCCTCGCCTGTGTTAGTGCGCCCCAGGGCAGCTGTGGCTACAATGTAGCTTCCCATCAGCAGTATGTGAATGTGAATGTGCGGACATTAGGTCCCATCTGAAGCTTTTGGCCAAGGACAAACGGCGGTATAGCAGGATCGTTATCCATGCTGGTGGCAATGACACCCGGCGACGGCAGTCGGAGGTCACTAAAATTAGCGTAGCTTCGGTGTGTAGGGCTGCCAAAAAGATGTCTGACTCTGTAATTTTTTCTGGTCCCCTGCCTGATCGTACTAGCGATGACATGTACAGCCGTATGCTTTCGTTCCACCTTTGGTTGTCAAGGTGGTGTCCAGAAAACGATGTGGGCTACATTGATAACTGGGGGGCCTTCTGGGGAAAACCTGGACTGTTACGTAGAGACGGCATCCATCCCACCGAGGACGGAGCTTCGCTTCTTTCCAGGAACATTGATAGGGTTATCTCTAGTTCCCCAAAGCCGTGACAACCCAGAGTCCAGCTCAGGGAACCCAGAGTCGAGCTCAGGGAAACCAGAGTCCAGATCAGGGAACCCAGAGTCCAGGTCAAGGAACAGGGACTGCCACCCACCCACTACCCTATAGAGATAGTTTCCCGTCCACTACCCAAAACTAATGAATTAAAAGTTAATGCTACTAGAGCAAAGTATAAAAATCTCATAAAGATAAATAAAACTCGGACTGAACATAAAAACAAATCAATTAAATGTGGTTTACTAAACATAAGATCTCTCCCCTCAAAAACACTCTTGGTAAATGACTTAATTTGTGAAAATAATATTGATTTGTTTTGTCTTGCAGAGACATGGTTGCAGGAAGAGGACCATGTCACAATAAATGAGTCAACTCCCCCTAGCTACTTAAACTTTAGTGTCCCTCGAAGTACTGGTCGAGGAGGTGGAGTAGCAACTATCTTTCATTCCGATTTACTAATTAATCTCCAAAAAAATAATAGTTACAGTTCCTTTGAGCATCTAGTTTTTAGCTTTCCTCATACACATAACAAAGCAGTAAAGCCACTTTTGTTTGTGGTCTTATATCGTCCACCAGGACCTTATTCTCAATTTTTAGATCAGATTTCAGATTTTCTATCTGACTTAGTTTTAAACACTGATAAAGTCATTATAGTCGGAGACTTCAATATTCATGTTGATAATGAAAGTGATAGTCTAAATACAGCTTTTCACACTATCCTAGACTCAATAGGCTTTACTCAAAATGTGCAGGGACCAACACATTCTTGTCACCACACTTTAGATCTTGTGCTGACTTATGGCATTGACTGTGAAGAAATAACAGTCTTTCCACATAACCCTATCCTGTCTGATCATTTCCTTATCACTTTTAAACTTACTCTAATGGATCATATCAAACCTGAAAGAAAACTTCATTATACCAGAACGTTATCAGACAACGCTGTAGCAAATTTTAAAGAAGCTCTTCCAACTTTAATTTCCTCAGTTTATAAATGCAGAACAGAAAACAGTGATTTAACTCGTGACCCCTCACAACTTGACATTTTAGTTCATAGCGTTAATTCCTCCCTGCGTCGGGCAATAGACAAAGTTGCCCCCTTGAAAAGGAAGGTGGCTAGCCATAGAAGATTAACTCCCTGGTTTAATTTAGAGCTACGTACCCTAAAGCAGAATGTTAGAAAACTAGAGAGAAAATGGCGCTCCACGCATTTACATGATTCCTTTTTAATATGGAAAAATAGTTTATTGCTATATAAAAAGAGCCTTCACACAGCTAGAACAGCATATTATTCATCTTTAATCGAGGAGAATAAAAATAATCCTAGGTTTCTTTTTAATACAGTTGCCAAACTCACACAGGATCATAGCTCTATCGAGCCAACCATTCCCCAAGCTCTAAGCAGTGACGACTTCATGCAATTCTTTATAAATAAAATAGACTCCATAAAGAATAAGATAATTGGGAACCTTCCCAATATGCTTGCTTCCTCCTTAGTTAATGAGGCAGCCTCAAAAATGGTGGAACCTAATATATGCTTAAACTGCTTTAATGCAGCCGAACTTTGTGATGTACTAAAATTATTAGCTTCATCTAAACCTTCAACTTGCGTTTTAGACCCAATCCCAACTAAACTCTTAAAAGAAGTTTTCCCTCTGATCGCTGCTCCAATTTTAAATATAATGAATCTATCCTTAGTCAATGGATATGTACCACAGGAGTTTAAGATTGCTGTAATTAAACCTCTACTTAAGAAACCCTCTCTTGATCAAAACGACTTAATTAACTATAGACCGATATCTAATCTTCCCTTCTTATCTAAAATTCTTGAGAAAATAGTTGCACACCAGATATGTGAGCATTTAAACAATAATGAGCTGTTTGAGAAGTTTCAGTCAGGCTTTAGAGCTCATCACAGCACTGAAACAGCTCTGGTGAAGGTTACTAATGATATTCTCATAGCCTCAGACAATGGACTGGTGACCATTCTGGTCCTGTTAGATCTCAGTGCTGCCTTTGACACTGTTGACCACAATATTCTCATAGAAAGGCTTCAAAGTGTCGGTATAATAGGAACAGCACTAGGTTGGTTTAAATCTTATTTGTCTAACAGATTTCAGTTTGTTCAGGTAAACAATAGATCTTCCTCAACCTCAATAGTTACTTGCGGAGTACCACAGGGTTCAGTGCTTGGGCCGATTCTCTTTACTATATATATGCTTCCTATTGGTAAAATAATTAGGCAGCATGGGATAAAATTCCATAGTTACGCAGATGATACACAGCTATATCTATCCATAAATCCTGATGAATCCAATCAGTTAGGTAGACTACAGGCATGTCTGGAAGACATAAAAACTTGGATGACTCTAAACTTCTTGCTTCTAAATTCTGATAAAACAGAAGTTGTCGTCTTTGGACCAGAAGCTCTGAAAAAGAAACTACTTAGTCAGCCCCTTCACCTGGACGGCATTAAATTAGCCTCCAGTAATAAAGCAAAAAACCTCGGTGTCATTTTTGACCAAGATATGTCGTTTAGAACTTACATTAAAGAAGTCTGTAGGATTTCCTTTTTTCACCTTAGGAATATTGCAAAAATTAGAACCATCCTGTCCAGGAATGATGCTGAAAAACTAGTCCATGCCTTTGTTACTTCAAGGCTGGATTACTGTAACTGTCTATTATCAGGTAGTCCACAGAATACAATTAAAAGTCTTCAGTTAGTTCAAAATGCTGCTGCTAGGATTCTGATGAATATTAAAAGAAGAGATCACATTTCCCCTGTTTTAGCTTCTCTTCACTGGCTCCCAGTAAAATCTAGAATAGAATTCAAGATCCTCCTTCTGACATATAAAGCCCTTAATAATCTAGCTCCATCATACATAAGAGACCTGATTGTTCCATATGTTCCTAACAGAGACCTTCGCTCTCAGACTGCAGGTTTACTGGTAGTTCCTAGGATTTCTAAAAGTAGAATGGGTGGCAGATCTTTCAGCTATCAGGCTCCCCTCCTATGGAACCGGCTCCCAGGGTTGGTTCGTGAAGCAGACAATTTGTCTATCTTTAAAACTAGGCTAAAAACTTTCCTCTTTGACAAAGCTTACAGTTAGAGATATGTTTATAGGTAGTTAGAGTCAGGTCAGACAGGTAGATAGGAAGAGACAGGTTAATGTTAGTAGTCAGGCAGAGTGTCAAAAGTTAGGAAGAGATAGGAAGAGGTAGAGTAGCTAGGTAGAGATAGATTAATGTAAGCCAGGTAAAGATCCGGAGCCGGTCGCGGCTTACCGCCGCGGAAGAAATGTGCCCCACAGGGGCCAGCCAGCGCCGGAGAGAGGTCCCTCAAGGGGATCCTCCCGCACAGTGCGGCCGCCCATTACCTGCCGGGTTGAATCCCCCGGGCAGACTGTGCGGACCCCACCCGTTTATCTCTTAAACGTTTCTCGCCCTCTTCAACTCTGTCCTCTCAGTTCTGTCTATTTTTCCTTAAGATAGTTGTCGACTATCGGTCTCGTGCCGGTATTTAGCCTTAGATGGAGTTTACCACCCACTTTGGGCTGCATTCTCAAACAACCCGACTCCGAGAAGACCCCGGCATGACGGGGGCCGTTACCGGCCCTACACCGTCCACGGGTCAGGAGGACTCAGACAGAGTGTTGGTAGCCAGGTCTCCTAGTAGCTAGGAGACAGGTTAATGTTAGTAGCTATGCTGCTTTAGGCTAGGCTGTTGGAGGACATTATTAGGGTCTGTTCCTACTTTCTCTCCTACTTCTCCCCAACTGCATGATGTGCTGTCAATTCAAGCACTAACCTGTTTTCTATTATAGTAGGTGCTCCGGATTAGCCCTGCTTGACGACCCTGACTAAGATGGCATTGCAGTGACGGAAAATTCTCCACGTCCTGCAACAAACTTGTGCATCGGTTCTGTTGCTCTTTCTGTGTCTCTGTTGTGTATTCTCCAAGCCACAGACGGTCGCGGCAGATAACCGCTTGTGCTGAGCCTGGTTCTGCCGGAGGTTTCTTCCTGTTAAAAGGGAGTTTTTCCTTCCCACTGTCGCTGCATGCTTGCTCAGTATGAGGGATTGCTGAGAATTCCACGACGCAATCTTCTGTGGTTCTGTAATTTCTACACTAAACATTGTATTGTAATAACTCTTTTTGTAAAGTGCCTTGAGATGACATCTGTTGTGAAATGGCGCTATATAAATAAACTGAATTGAATTGAATTGTACGTGAATGGGAGAATGACTGAATGTAGTGCAAAGCGCTTTGGGGTTCGTATGGACTAAGCAAAGCGCTATACAAATACAGGTCTGAAAATTGGTCTGAAAAAAGGAAATCACTTTTATATTGTTTTCACAGGGTCCCTGCTGCCATGCAGCGTTAAATGGTTATTAAGACCGAAAACTTTAAAAAGTGAGCTAAAGATGCCACGTTTTACTCATATTCTCTAATTATACTTCCCTAACAACCCAGCTAAATTTTTGTGGTAGAAAAATAAAAATGGGTCATCATCCAGTATAAGGGCCAACTACTAAAAAGCAGACCCTTTGTATCTCATTAAATTGATAACTGTTGGAACGAGAAATTTATCTATATGAAATGTTATTTTAAATAACCTGTGATTTGACTCATTGTTAGTCATATAGATTTTTTTAAATAATAATAATATTATTAATAATAATAATAATAATAATCATAATAACAATAACAGTTAACTAATTAATCATTGCCACCTCATGGGGAACAAGTGTGCGGTAGATTTTAGAGATGTGACTTGTTAGACTGACCGGGATCTTATTCTGATGTTGGTAAAAGTGCTGTATTGATAGCCAGATCCTTTTTTTTTAGTATTCTGTTGCTCATTAACTGGTCTATGTGATGTATGTATGTATGTATGTATGTATGTATGTATGTATAAATGTAAATGTATGTATGTATGATCTGTTGTCGCTTATGTCTGCAAACTGAATTGCCCCTTGGGGATTAAGCAACTGTTCAGAATCTGGATCTAAAAGCGTTAATATTCTCATGGAAAAGGTTTGCAATGAACAACTCTGAAAAAAGCACTCCTGGTGTGCCTTCTTGTACTACTGCTTCCTAGTAGAGATATGGAGTGTACTGTTCTTCTCATTACAGTTGACTAGAGCTCCAGTCTGAGCTGACACACTGCAGCTGGACAACACTTCCCCCTCAAGTGTTCCTGGAACCTAATTGATGTCTACACAGAAACAATGGCATGACAGAAAACACGCCTCCAAATCAGCAGACTGCACAATATCTCTACAAAGAACTATAATTTTTCTGGACAGTGCGATGTTTAAAAATGTCGCTTGTTTTTGTTCTTGCCTTCCACCATCTGTCTCTTCAGAGATTCACAAAGCTGTCAGCATCTCGACCTGCTGCTGGGATCCCTCATCAGCGGCAGGGAGGAGTGGGGCTCATGGCTCAGCCTCCCTGTGAGCCCTGTCTGCATCATCGACTGAGTGCGGAGCAGCTCTACCATTTCTGCAGCAGACCTCCTACTGCTCTGCATCATCGACTGGCCTGGCTCCTGTTGTTTGGAGCAGGGTCACCAACCTGTGAGGGTCATGGCATCCACTAGCTGTGCAATGTACTGGCAAAGCAGACGGTCCTCCTGTGCCCTTTCATGAGCCAAATTACTTTAATTAGATCAGAGGTGAGAATTCAAGTTACATTGTATTTAAATAATATCTTAGCTAAAGAAGGTAGAGCTATCTATGAAAAAAGAGAAAAACACAAAAAATTACATAAGCTTTCCCAAGCTTATGAATGTATCATAATGTACTTTTTTTAACAAGTAGGGGAAAAGTGGGACCTTGATTTCTTGTGTAGCAGGTCCCTCCACAGTTATAGGACATGAAAAAAACTGTTAAGAGGTAGGCAAGGCATTAAAGAGACAGCAGGAGTCTGTACAAAATACTGGAGGCTCTCTACATGTAACATAGATCCACCTTGCTCTTTTCATATTTCCCCTTTCAAGTTAGTAGCAAAAGGCCATGCTTCTCAGGAAGTGGAACACCCAAAACGACATAAATATTTCAGAAATGTACATCCAGTTTTCAAAAACCATGTCGGGAATCTTCTCATATATATTAAATGAAAGAGCTGTTTGTTTTGTTAAAGTTCTGTCCTTGCAGAGTGCTCGAAGAGCACAGAACTATGACGGTGGCAGCATCAGGAATCCAGGCTGATTGTCTTTGCTAAGCTACAGAGGGTTATACATATAATGGGATGATAGGAGGCACCTGTGGTATAAATACCAGTGGTGGTTTTTGGGATGCATATTAACTGTTGTATAACACTGTTTTCAGTGTTTTTCTCACCATAGAATCTACACCTCTGCATAGAAGCTACAGCTGGTCTTATCCTACTCAGCTACAATGCCCTGTGAAATGGGGTGCATCGATTCAGATGATGCTCCCAGTGACCTAACTTCTACCATGTCCTGTTTTCAACTTTTTAAATATAGAAAGTATTCTGATATCAGTTCCTTTTGTTCTTTCCGTGTCTCTGCTCTGTTTTCTCAAATGCCCAGTCGGTTTTGACAGATTATACTGAGCAGAGTTCTCCAGGTTTCTTCCAGCTAAAAGGGAGTTTTTCTTCTCCACTGTCACTACATGTTTGCCCAGTATGAGGGATTACTGAGGGAATGCTGTGGTTTGAGTCCGCATGTACAGGGCATAACCGCATGCCAACGACTCGATTTAGTCTGCTGACTTGTACATGTGCCTTGAGATCACATCTTTTATGAAATGGCACTATATAAATAAACTGAATTAATTTGAATTACAGTGAACCAGGGACAAGCATTGTTCCGTGCAAATGTTTAATTCATCTCTAAGTTGCAACTTGAACTAGGAATAATAACAAGCACATCTAAGCTATATTCTTGCTTCAAGTTCAAGAAATAGAGAAACCTGCTAATTATAGTGGTCAACAGCTATGGTAACTGTTAGTAATACAAGCTAAAATAATCTGTTTCATAGTTTGTTTTTTTAATTTTATTTATAGATTTCTGCAATTTGTTCAATTTAGGAAATTGCTTAGTGCTGTGGAAGATTTGCTAAGATACAGTGTGATTAGCTACTGTAATCATAAAAAAAAATTGTTTTTAATTTAATGTGGCCATTTTGAACTTTGAGACTGAAGTTGGTGAAAGCAACTCTCACCAACTTGAATTCCAAGACAAATTTAAACTAATTGGAAGAATGAAGTGAACTTAATGTTTGATGAGTAGGATCGATTTGAATGAATATACAGCATGATTGAAATGAAATAAAACATTTTTAACATGCCATGAGATGACGTGTTGTGAATTGGCTGGTCGAAACGTAATCATCTCAGTAACATGTCATGTTCCTTTGGACATCAATCACAGCTTGACAACAAAATCTCATGCTGTTCACAAGTTGACTTTTTGTCCCACTCATCTTGAAGTCCTCAGGTCAGTGAAGTTTTGGGGTACAGAATTATAAGCCCTGACATGGCAACTCAGCTGTTCCCAAAAGTTTTCTATAGCACAGGCAAACCTGCACAGGCAAACCATTTGAGGTATCGGAGTCTCCAGCAGCTGTTCCCTAATAATGCAACTTTGGCAAGCAGTAACGTATTCTTTCATGAAGAAAAAAGCATAAAAAAAGCATGAAAAACTACAGAGAAGACTCAAATAATCCTTAAAAATACACATAATCTACAATGCAAAACGTCATATAATGAAATTTTTTTATGATTAGACAGAGGAAATCCTTCTTCTATATATACAGTAGAATGTGAAGTGTTTTCAAAATAGTACATGCAAAAATCGGTTTATGTTGCCAAAAAACCACAAGTCACAGATAGATTCATAATTCATTGGTATTTTTTTTATTATTTATTCAAACTCCCAAATTTAACTGAACCCTCTGGCCTAAATGCAAAACACTGAGGCTTGTAGGGGCGTGACTGCGATACAAATAAATTTTGATTTTTGAAACTAAAACAAGATATCTGTGGCTGTGTAGTGGAAATAAAAGCTTAAGAAGTACCAAGGGTGAAAAACAAAAAAAAAAAAAAACATGATTCATTATGCTGAAAAAACATACTACTGAATCGGAAATGTTGTCAATAAAAATGTATTTTTTCCCCCAGTTTGACCTTTATGTGTTTCCCTTCCTGGCGCACTGGCTGATTATCCCTGCACAGGGTTTGGCTTCTATGTAATAACAATGTAAAAAGGTTCATTTAAAACATTTAAGACCATGATACAAATAAACCAATAACATTGGAACAAAAATCTATTTACTTTAACTACTATCACATGTTTTCAAGAGCGCAGATGGGGTGGGGGACGGAGGCGATCTGTCGCCACCCCCCCCCCCACCCCCCCCACCCAAGATTCAGATTGATCCTGATCCGCCCCCCTAAGTTATAAGGCAAAAAATAAGCAAAAAATTGGAAGAGCTTGAAGCTCCTTCTTCCAATTACAATGAGTGCAGGACAAAATAACCCAAAAGTCACTCCAAAGGCTGCAGTGAGAGATAAGCAGGACAGCTCAGATACTTGGTTCATACCAGTTGCGGGAGCGGCACAGTCAGGAAAACGCTCCGATCTGCTGCTCAACCTGTTCATACCATATGCATATTTCTCTGCGGAGTAGTGCAGTAGTGCTTCTGCACAGCTGCTATTTATTCTGACCTATTTTTTCATTATAGATAACTAAATAACCTCATAAAACCATTATGCCATGTTTCTGTTACCAGGAAGTTTGGACATTTCTTTAATTGATCTGTTTTTGAGACACACACAGCCAGAGAGCGAAAGTGATAGTAGTCTAGTGTAGATGTACTGTTGAAATATACATATTAGTTTATCTTCTATTCACATTTATTATATTTTCTCTGTCTGTTTCCGAGTGTGAGTAGACAGGAGAGCTCTTTATATTTGTTTGTTTTATTTAACACATTAAAAAATTACTAAACAAGGTATGAATTTGAAAATTACATAAAGATACATACAATTAATGTGTACAGAATTGGTAGAAGTCTGAATGAAAGTATGAAATCTAATCGATACTTACAAAATCCCAATGTTGTTTAAAAATTATATAACTGTGGCTTATATAATGCTGACAACTTTGCCCCCCCCCCCAGTTTTAAAATCCTATCTGCACACCTGCATGTTATACAGGATTGCACAGTGGAGTTGTAGTTAACACTGTTTTTGTTCTCGCAAGAACTTTTCTTTCTGCGTGGAGTTTACATGTTCTCCCTGGTCATGCATGTGTTCTCATTAGGTTTTCCAGCTGCCTGTCCAAAAACATGGCTTTTAATTGCTGCTCTGAATGTGCTCAAATATGAGTCTGTGCATGCATGGTTGCTTGTCCTGTGTTATTTCTGTGTTACCCTATGATGGAGTGACAACTCCATCATGGGGTATTGTGACAAGTGCCTTTCTGGCACCTGTTACAATTCTTCTTTTGAAAAAAAAAAAATTCAAAATGACAAAAACGTTGGACAATTGAGAAAAGACGAACCTAAATGAAGAGAAAAACTAATACTGGTTGCTTGGCAACTGTGGAGGAAATAAATGAAGAGCAGAAAGATTGCTCTTGTGTACATGAGGCATGAGCCTGTGAGAAACGAATGAAAATGCAGATTGAAAAAGTTATACAGGCATAGAGAAGGTAGCCACAAGCACATAAGGAGGATTTAAAAGAAAAGTTCTTGCAAGTAAGAAAGAGGGATTGTTTTATCCAGAAGCGTCATCTCCCCGACTGTTCTATTTAGAAAAGAAAAACACAAAATACTTAATAGACAGATTTCTATTGCAGAGTATTATTGCTTTATTTTTATAGAGCCTGTCTGTCTTTTGAAAGAAAGCAACACAAACCTAATTACTAGAGAAACACGCATGGGGGCTTACAATTTTGAATATTAAAGCAATGTTATCACACATGTGTACACCATTATACAATAATTACTCTCCAAATGGGCATTTTGGGGAATACAATAGTCTTCTTGCAGACAAATTCTAAACAAACATTTCGATTGAAGTACAACCTTATCACGTTGTCTGGTTAGAAAATACAAAAAAGATCTCTTAACACTTATTTGCAAGTGAAAGTGTTCAGCTTAAAAACTGGAAGACCACTTGGAGAGTATAGAACTCCGCCCAGGCAGCTCAGTCTTATCCCCCTCCCCGTGTCTTAATCTAATTGTAACTTTTTTAGAATCCTTGACCATGAAAACATATCTAATACAGTTGGATTCAGACTGATATCATTATTATTTCAGTAGTTATTCACTATTTTTTTCAGTAATGGCCTTTTTCGGATCACCCCAAGATTCTAATCACTAGTTCTTGGTCCCATTGTGTACATTTCCTGAAGATTTCATAAAAATCCATCTTTTATAACTTATATCTATTTTTTTGAATTTGAGTTTTGCTAACTAAAACACAAACAGACAGAGAAGTACATAAACAAATTCCAGCAAAAACATAATCTCCTTAGCGGAGGTAATTATTTCCTGTAAGTCGTATGTTGTAAAGACAAAGATGTTTGACTATTTTTATGACTTGAATAAATTCCTGGAAAAGGTCCTAGTGAGGACCCATGTGGCAAAATAAATAATTCTGTTCTTGTCAAACTTTCATGACTTCCTTCTTTCTTCCCCTTTCTACCATGTCTATGTGCTTTGCACTTTTCTTCTTTTCATTTCCCACTGAATGACCTCCCTCTTATCTTGCGGAAAAGATGGACACTGGCTGACTGCACGAAGGTCAAAAGTGTAAAAGCTATGATCATATAACATAAAAATATTTGCCTTTTTCACTGTTTATGAATGTGGTACTTTCAAATCTTTATTAAAAACATTTGAACCCATGCCACCTCATTTTGTGCAACCTTGTGAAGTCAAAGCTTTGCCTTTCTCAGTCTAACAAATAAATTATTCCTCTTTACCCTTTACAAAACAAGCCTTAGCCATGCACATTTTGACCGTTGACTGCACACAAAAAGCCAAAAGGAAAAAGAGCAAAGAGAGTGAAAAAAAGATGAAGGGCTGAGATGTGACACAGACTGAGTTTGTAATCAATTAAGGATCTAATAGATATTCCCAGTGCTTCTACGTTTCAAGGAGAAAGAAAAACAGTTTTTCAAAACCTTGACAGCTTGATTAAACGTTCTATCCAGTGACATTTGGAAAAGACTAGATCTGACATTTCTGTGTTTCCACGGAACAAGCAGCCATCCTATTTTCCAATGTAATAATAATGATCATCAGGAATACTCATTACAAAGCATAATTAATGAGCAGTCAGATCCTGCCAGCCCCACTCCAACGGATTCAAGGCTTGATTTTCCGGCAATGGCACGCAGTGGGTAACTTGAACTAAGATAAAGATAATGAACCAAACTGCTCACTACCACACAAAAACAAAACAAACACTGCTGGAGATTTTACCACACTTTTGACAACTAGAGGATTCATTTTGGTAAGTTCTATTGTGTCTCAGTGTGTAGTTTTGGGCTGTGTACCCTACTGTAACAGAAAAAAAGACAAAGAATCAGTTTGACCATAAAAAAAATAAAAATAAAATCTGTTGAATCCCAAGTATTCATATAAAGTATTGAATATGAGCGAGACAAGACTTAAAGCCCCCGTGTGTAAGAATTACCTCCAACCAGTGGTGCGCTCAGTGAATGCAAGAAACTGAGCAGTGTTCTCTGGCTTCTCGCCATTATAACACGTCATTACTACTATGGAAGCCACGGAGCAAATTGTCAGAGTTAAACTGAAGATGAAGTATTTACTGGACTAACCTGTCCTGTGTCAAACTTAACATTAACATAAACTTTATTGTTTCATGTAATTAACTTACCTGTCCTGCAGAAAGCCTGCAACCTCTGCGTCCGTCTTCAAGTTCTTGTCCCTCATGAATAGTCTCCATCTGGTACACGCTCAACCGATGTAGACTCTTGTTTTCTCCCGTTTTTTTCTTTTCTGTTATATGGTTTCCTCCCTCTCACGGGGCAAAGAGTAAGGATGTTCCTCCATTGAAATTGAAATCTATGATCCACGGTCCTCTATGATCATTGCTCGTTTCTTCTCTTCACCTCTCCCCCTCCCCCTGATGTCACTGGCTAAACGCGTAAAGCAAAAAAGTTTAACCCTTTTCGGCTAAGGTATTTAAAGATGGCGATGCAGCATAGCAGCCTCAGATGGGGGACGGTGCAACCTCTGTATCTTTAAACAACGTATTCTAAGACACGGGAACGCTTTCATGATAATGCGATTGTGATTAGACCTCAGTAAAATATGTATTTATGAAAGCAGTACTTGAGTTTTATTAATAAAAAGCCAAATTTGTTACACACTGGGCCTTTAAGAACACCCTTGGTAGAATAAAATATTTTATCACAAATGTAGGATTTTGCCCCCTAAAATTTTACAATACCCTGAACAACAGTATGTTGGAAGACTTAATCACCTCATGTGACCCAAAAATTACATCGTTTTGGTCAATCAGTGCCTTGTGATGTCTCCTCCCCCAGAACTGTTAAGAAACTCACGAAAAACTTAGGACTCAGTTAGCATTGATCAAACGTTGCCCTTAATGTCTCTTCTTTTGCATTTTTGTCTAACATTCCTGAAAGCCTTTGTCTTCCAAACATATTGGATGTGTAGTCAGTCATAGTAACTTTCATAACTGCCTTTTCCTTTCCCAACTTAATGTCAAAGGTGTTACAAAGATGAAACTGGTGAATGAAGGGTAATTCTGAATAATGGTAAACTTCCTTTTTCTTTTTCTGTTTAGGTTACAGTAGCAATTGGAATCAAAACTAGAATGAAAAAATCGATTCAAATCTCTTTGAGCTTCTGAGAGACAAAAAAAATGCTGATGCTTAGATGTCAAGCAGTTAAATTTGTATTTTGAAAGTCCATTTTCTTGTCATAATACTTTCCCTTTAAGTAGTTTTAGTAGTTGCACAGAAAGATTCATAGTTCGAGCTAGTACTTTGTGACCGATTTTATATGAATTATGAGACTTATTGATTTTTGAATATCAATACAATTTAATGTAACTTCCCACCCCCCATAGCACTGGCAATTTCCTTTCCTTTTTTTCATGGACATATGCACCACAAGTTTGAACAATCTCGGTCCCCTTTCATGAGCAAAAACAAGACTAATCAGCTTTGTCACTGAATTTTCCTGCATTGCTTGAAGCAAACTGATTTTCGCAGGGTGAAAAAGCTGATTAGCCAGTGCTGGAGTTTTTTTCTGGTCTGTAGCAAATTCTGGGAAAACCTTAAGGTGCATTCGGGATCATTATATTAATGAAGTCTGAATATTTTTTCCTGAAAGGATCCAAATCAAAGGCTGCAGCATATCCCTGAAGAATAAACCTCTACTTTTGTTTCTGGATGTTGCAATCACATGTTCGAATATTTGTTTTGATATACTGCAGCATATCACTGTCCTTCTTGTTTTTATTCCTAGTTAAATTAAAGGGGCTATATCAGGCTATTTTACAGCTTTCAACGTCTGGGATAGACATATATAAGATACAATTTCGCCATTGGTGTTTTACAGTATTGATTTGTCCTGAAATTTAACTTGCATCCTGGAGTTAATGTTGGACCAGGAAGTAAGATGCCTTGTTTCTCTATAATCCTGCCTCCTGCCCCTCCAGCCCCCCACTCCCCTGTTCCCCTCCTCTCCCCTCCCCGTGAATGCAGCGCCGCTCTGACTGTTTAAGAAAAACAGCGCTGAACCTTATCTCAACACGAATACAACAGTGAATTTGAAGTTCACCCAGTACCACAATGAAACTGTGTTAGGGCTCTGACATTTTTTGTTGTTGTAAAAACCGGTGTCAGTAAGGCTTGTTTCAGCTCCTAAATTAACCAGGTTTAGACAGAGCCCATGAAGACTTTAGACGGAGCCCAAACCACCGCAGCTGAGTCCAGTAAGCAATCTTTCCAGCCAAGTACATAAAAAAGCTGTGGATGTTGTTTGCACCAGTTTATTGAACATTGTGAGATGCAGCATATCAATTAATTGACCAAACAATGCTGTTATAAGATCACATAAGCTGCTTCATAAATAGTTAACACAAATTAGCATGCAACTACTTACTTCTCTGTCCAATCCATCAGTCGTCTTTGTTGTGGGAAGTGATCCAGCTGCTTTTCTCCACACAGCCAAACGGACACTTTCACAGAGATGATTTAGAAAGTAAAATTCCAACAAACAAAAAAAGGGGTTATAGCTGCTAAAACCGGAGCAGCTATGAGCTTTGAGAAGGGGGAGGGTGTGCTTGCAACTCTACCAGATCTAAGCTGCTATCTGGGAGTTCTCAGCAGGGGCGGTGCTGAAACTTCTAGCACTTCCTGGTGCTAATATAGTAATGTAAAATTACGTACGTCAATTATTCTTGTACATGTTTGATGTAAAATACGTCACTATGTTACCACTCAGTCGTTTTCCAGGATAGGGCCGTGCAGCTGCTCAGAGAGCAGGATTACTCAGACATGTGTGAATTAAGCCAAAAACCACTCTGGCTGTTTTTAAATGGAAAATTGCACTACCAGATGGTTGAAAACTCCAAAACCTTGGTTTTGCATGATATAGGCCCTTTAACTCTTCTGTACTGTTGGGAGATGTTCCTCAACATGAACTGAAATTAGAAGGGTCCCACATAAACTGTCGGAACAGGGCCAAGATTTATGTGGACTGACATTGCCTGGAGGCCAGTGATGTCGAAAATTCTGTAAATCTTATTCCCTTATAATAACACTTGCCTTGAGTCTGAGAACCTTACAGCACAACAATGCTTTAGCAGTATCTGCTTAAGGCAAACAAGTGACAGATACTGAGTTTGATGGATATGAATTAAGATGCATGAATGGAGAGTCTGAAAACTAGGGAGGTGTGGCTTGTTATGTTCAGAAACATAATGCATAAAGTTGCTGTCAGCAAGGCTGTGTCTACGAGTCTTTTACAATAATTACAAAACCAAGCAGGACCACTCTGGTTAACTATATCGTCACCACCAATATAATAGCAAATACTGAGTGGTCTATTGGGTAATTATATTTGTGGATGAGTGTGAATGGGTAAATGTGTCTGTATCGTCCATTCCCTTTGTGTGAATGCACCCAAAGGATGAAGACAAAGATTTGCATAAAGCATGTGAATTATTCTTGTACATGTCTAAAGCTTCATATAATATAAACTGTGCAATTAAAAAAGGCTTTAAAGACACATATTCTAAATGTTTCTGCATATCCAACGGATGAAAAAAAATGCTTAAAACACGAGGTGGTTAATAGATTTAACAATATATTTGTAATTGAGGGACCAAGCATAGCAAAGTCAGTAACAAACAAAACAAAACACTGCTTTTGGAAGAACAGTGTAGGTGAGGAAAATCTTATTGAATCCTTCTGAAACTGAAAAGTAACTTGTTCATATTTTTTTTCACACCTTTTTCAAAAACCAAGAACTCAATGAAGCATTGGACTCTATTGATCATAGATATTATTGGAACAACTGGAGAGCTGGCCCATACTCTTTAGTACAGTACTTAACTGGTTGAGCATTACCAAAAAAAATTTGGTAATTGAATTACATGTGGGTTATTCCATTGCACCTTCTTGTGCCTTTCTCAGTTAATATCTACGTGCCTTCTTTAGCTCAGAATATAAAAAATAATACAATTAGTTACCATAAATGTGCAGATCATACACACCTTTACATTGCAATGTCACTAGGGAACTATGAACCAATTCAAATATGATTAGATGCTCTGAATTATACAATGCATAGATATACTTTTTTTCAGCTAAATAGAAACACAATTAAAGTAATTATTTTTGGACCTAATATATTATATTATAGTTTTATATATCCGTATATATGACATATTGTATTAGTGTTTGGGGTGCTACCTGTCAGTCATATCTTTATAGATATACAACAAGACAATGTAATGACTTTCATCTACCATATTGCAGATTGTCAAGTAGGCAAAATACACTTAAATATAGAGGGCCTTATTTTTGAAATAAACTACCACCAAGTTTTCAAGGTACAACTTCACTGCATCAAAAGTTAAAGGTTATGTTAATCTCAAATTGTATATGATGTCTGTAAGTTTTTCTTTTTTATGTAAACTGTATGCAACTTGTCTGTTCCAGCTACTAAAATAGTTTGCCTTTTCGGGAGGTGGCTTTATAAGTCCCTTGGTCTTTTTAACCTCTCCTACACATATGTTCTTTTTATTGTATATGTTTATTGATGATGATGTCTATGTGCAAATACATAAACTAAAGAGGAACAATAAATCAATCACAATAACACAGTTGATTAGAAAGTACTGATCATCCCCAAAATCTAGCTGTAGGCAGCCTCTATCACTTGAAGAACATTTCCAGGAAAAAAAAGGACTGCAAGAGAGATATTTATACCTTTATCTCCAGGTCTGCCTAAAAAGTCCAACAGCTGCAAATGATCCAAAAGGCTGCTGCTCACATCCTCAGCAAAACAAGGAAAGTAGAGCACATCACCACTGTTCTAAAGTCCTAACACTGGCTCATTCTATCTTAGAGAATAGACTTTAGAATATTTTTTGTTAGTTTCTAAATCACTGAATGGCTGAGCACCAAAATACATTTAAGATCTGTTGATACATAGTATCAACCTTCCAGACTGTTCATGTATTCTGGTTCTGGCTGAAAAGTTGTAGTGATATATTTCCCTCTACCAACAAGGGGAAAAAAATATCAAAAAAGCTCAGGGATTTCAAAGAACAGAGGAGACCATAAAATAAAGATAACAAAAATGTATAGTTTAGGAATACAATGCACAGTCGGAATACTTTTGTAGCATTTTTATGCAGCACAAGCTGTTTTTCAGTCTGTACATAGGAGGCCTCTGTGATGGATAAAATAAAAACACAATATTTAACCAGTCTGGATTATATAAAAGCTGTCCCCTGCCTTTATGTGTTAATACATGCACAATTGTGATTTTATTTTTCCCATTAGTCATAATTTATGGCTGTTTGAAGCCTTTTATTATAAACTACTTTGTTTGCTTCTTTTAAATCACAAAAACAACAGAAACTATTGAAATGATCCTAGTAAAAAGTTTACATGATATAGATTTTAATTGCCATTTATTACCCCAATTAACATCAATTGGTGCTTTAAGTATTTTGTTACACAATTTTTATTCTTATATTGTAAAGCTGACCATTTTTCAGAGCAAGAAGCTTTTCATTCTTGTGAATTTGTAGACTATTAATGGCATTTATGAGATCTCCCAATGGTGGCTCAATAGTACTTAGGTCAGGAACTGAAGAACCCTTCGTGTGCTGTAGCTAATAACAGGTTAAGATGAGCTTGAATTTGGAGCATTGTCCTTTAGGAACATCCAAGTACATTCCATGTGCAGTTTCTGATCTGAAGTGTGTAAATTACCCTAGAATATTTTCTGATATCATGTTAGATTAATCTTGCCATACATTTTGATCAGCTTTTGACCAACACAGACAGTAGCTTCTGTGAGCTAGTTAGCTTATTAGCTGCTAACATTAGCATCAAGAGTAGAGCGATTTTCTCATATCCCCCAACATGTCGGCTTTTCACCTTCTCTCCTAGGAATTCAGATGTATTCATATTGATGAAAATGTCCAGATTGTTTCATATGAATTCATCTACAGCCCGAGCTGCTGCGTAGAGGCTGGTTCTGATGAACAGAGCGTAGCTCCTGCTGTATACAGGACATCAATGTGCAGGTGTTGCAACAAAAAACTGCTGCTTATTACTCTTATTATTGCATTAAAATAGTTATTTTGTCAGAATGTAATATTTACTCTGACTTTAGATGTTAAATTGCTTTGGGCAGGATCTTTCTGAAAGGATCATTCAGTGGTTTTGATGAAGCCCCTGACTGAAGAGGCTGTTGTATTACTTGATAGCTGCAACATTATCAGTGTTGAGGGTAATTTCAATATGCTTAGCATCATGTGTCTGCCATAATAATAATGTTTTATTTTTTATATAGTTCATACATTTTAAATGATCTATCTTAAAAATCACTATTTTAGATACTACATAACACTTTGAGGTAATAGGCATTATTAGAGCAGCCGCTTGCTCGTGCAATAACATGCATTTTGAACGTAATTCGGTTAGTCGACTAATTGGCAAAACAATTAGTGACTAGTCGATTACGAAAATAATTGTTTGTGGCAGGCCTATTTTTATGTTATCATTCTTTTTATTTTCAATCGCCACAAAATAAGACATTTTAACCAGCGGACTACAGCATCTGCCATTCAGTGTTTATTTAGTAATGTTGTGCTCTTTTCATGGTCAAAGCAAATATCCAATATAACCATACAGCATGAACAAGCAAAATAGTTAATTGGGCAGAATTTAGTTACTTTGTGCTAATTGGAATAGGGAAAGCTGAAAACGCTACAACGCAGATTAAGAAGACATGGAAAATTAATGAAAAAGTCCCACAAAAACCCCTTTTTTTAAAAAGAGGCAAAGTTTGAAGGAAGAAAGTTATGCTAGCATCACATGCATTATCTGGCCAGAACAAAGAATAAGTTCAGCGGTTAAGCAGGGATAAGAGGAAGTCAAAAAAGTCAGAATGATTGTCTGTTTATTAAAGTACATATTTCCAATTACGTCTTACAATTCCTTACCGTTGTGTGATGTGCTGTTTTAATTTCAATTTCAGTTCTTACCTGTATGTGGGTGTGACGCTTGCAAGAACTTTTGCCCTTAAGTGAACTCTGCTTACTTGTAAAAAAAGTAATATTAATTGATCTTCCATATTGTATGATGTACAAGTGTTTGTTATCTTAATAAGGATGAGATGATTCTTTTTGTGGTCCAAAAGTTTGTTTTTTTGTTTTTTTGTTTTTTTGACTTGTTACTTAACAAGGAGCTCCGCATACACATGCTGTTGCATAAGCAGATCTGTACCTCAAGACTAAATATCCCTTATATACTGATCTTCTGCAGATCCTCCCATGTTGTCTCACTGTCGCGCTCCAGCAAGGATAGATCACAGAGGTAAGCACATGAGCCAGCCTCACTGGGTTCAGAGGGGGGCAGAGGGTCACCAGGCCAAATGGTATCGCTGACTTTTGACCAAGGGGCAAACCCCACAGGTTGGACTTGAAGGCAAAGCGGAAGTGGCAGAAATCGTAGTTTATCTGCTAGGGGCAGGATCCAGAAAGGAGCAAGTTCTCATTTTCTCCCATGTTTAAAATGCCAACTTCAAAGCAGAAATAAACATGTTTACTGCCTGGTTCAAAAACATTTTAGGTTGAATGGGTCAAGTTTACCGTCATGACAACTCTAGAGGGGATGGATTTGTTTAATATATCATCCTAGATGTAATTTAAGGTTGAAATTACGAATAACACATGAATAGGGGGGGTCCTAGAAACCTACTTCAGGATCCCGAAGATCAACTGGAAACGCCAGCCAAAGCCTGCAGGGACAAACAGACGGCTTAGTGTAAAGTTAGTATTTTGTTTGCTTTTCTTTTTGTTACTAAGACGTCATGTACTGAGTGTGTATACCCGGCATTATCATAGTGTTCTTCCCACAAAGTCAGCTGAGCTATTGTTGTTATATTAATATCTACTCTAGCACACTGTAGGTGGAAATAGTTTGCATTGCTAACGTTTAGCTTACTGTTTTGCACACAATACCGTCTAACAGCCTACCGTTACTTTATGGAGTGGGTCCTGCAAGGCGAGAGACTTGGCAAAAGCTGTCGTTTAGTTTTGCCTACCTGTGCTTTTTGGACATCAGACGAAGATACCCTGCTCCTGACGGTCAGTACTGTGGATATCAGGAAACTTCCGAAGCTATTAAAGAGCTTTAACGAGAAGAGTGTAAATTGTTTTATTTTATTTACTTTTTAAATAAACGTTATAAATCACATTTGTTGTGTTTGTTAAAAACCTTTAGTGTTGCTATTTTAGAGTATATGTTAACCTAAAGAATGTTTCAGCTTAGATAAATTGTGATTTCAATTGGAGGAAAAAAAAAATCAAATGCAGAGCTACTAAGCTACTGTTGTTGATATCATCTTTTTAATGAGAAAGTCTAAGATGTGTAATATATATTATGCTCACTTTTTTATCCCAAAATATATTCTAAAGAACGGAAATAAGCCAGGTAGTCAGTAGTACAGTAAGGCTACGTTCACACTGCAGGTCTTAATGCTCAATTCCGATTTTTTGATCAAATCTGTTTTTTTGTATGGTCGTTTACACTACAGATAAAATGCGACAGCAAATGCGCTCCAGCGTGAACATTTCACGGCTCCAAAGCGCCCCACATGCGCATAAGAAGATGAGACGTCACCATAGTACGTCACACACAACGCGCTCTGTTTACGGAAGTAAAAATGGCGGCTACAGATGTAAGCGTTTTTTCAACAGTCTATCAATTCTTGCATAGTCGGAACCGACGGAGTTTTGACAAATTAAATAGAGAAAGAATTACCACAGGAAAATGGAGAGCTTGTGCTTTAACAATGGCCTTGTATGGAGCAGTGGATACGTAGACGCCTCATTCATCGTTGAGCCGTACGTCAACGTCGCCGCCATATTGGATGTGGCAAGCGTTGGCAGTTGGAGCCGGTGGGAGAAAAGATGCCGCATTCTTGTGCTTCATATAATTGCACCAAATATAATCTGAGGGAATAACTTTTCATAGGTAAGACTTAACAATAACCTCTGCTACCTCCGTACTACCTCTGGCGCTGATTATTGACGTCATTGACGCGAGACAGCGTGTCAGTCACGTAAAAGCAGGATTTAAAGTGACATGGCAGTTCAGACCTCAGCCGCTTTCAAAAACATCAGATAGGGGCGACTGTGGCTCAGGAGTTGGGTGTTTGCCTTGTAATCGGAAGGTTGCCGGTTCAAGCCCCGGTTCTGATGGTCTCAGTCGTTGTGTCCTTGGGCAAGACACTTCACCCGTTGCCTACTGGTGGTGGTCAGAGGGCCCGGTGGCGACATTGTCCGGCAGCCTTGCCTCTGTCAGTGTGCCCCAGGGCTGGTGTGTCTACAATGTAGCTTGCCATCATCAGTGTGTGAATGTGTGCGTGAATGAGTGGATGACTGAATGTAGTGTCAAGCACTTTGGGGTCTGTAGGGACTGAGTAAAGCGCTATACAAATGCATGCCATTTACCATATGTATCGGATTCAGTACCACATACTGAAGTGACCTGGGTCAATGTTTAACGGCGTTGCAAACTACTTAGCGCATTAGTCTACCCCCACTCTCCTGTGAAAGCAAGCCTGTAGGCGTGGTTTGTGAGTGCAGCATTCTTGGAGTTGTTCAGCCACATGAGTAAACAATAAATTGTCTGGCTTTTCTCAATCTAGAATGCTCAAAATTAAAAAAAACAATTTCACATTTCTACTACATATCTGACCCACTTTAAATACACATTAATCTTTCCAGGGGTGAAGTATTCCTTTAAGTGGATCCAGATTGATTGGAAAGTTAATGAGATGTAAATGATAAAGTTCTGGTTGGTTAAGGGACAGCTTTTTTACATCAAACCAGCTTTCCAAAACCTTTTTAACCCAGTGCTTAAACATATTTTTTTTTCTGAAACTGCTGTTTCAGACAACAAAGCATCCTGAGCATGATTATTGTTAATGGAGTTCAGTTGGATACAATCAGAACTGCAGACCATGTGACACCTGCTAAATGCAGCATGAAATTTACAAATAACTTTATTTTCATGCAAAATAATTTGTACTACTTTTTTGAGTAACAAAATACATTTGGATAACTGACAAGCAGATGTGTGAGGTGATGTGTTGAGTTAAAAAAACTAAAATGAATTAAATCCACTTTTTATTTTTATATTGACATTTTCATAAGTTAATAAAGTACTCTACTGAAAAAAAAATACATGTATTAGTGCCAATCTGTATAATCCATAGACTGTAAAAAAAATAAATAAATAGACAAACCTTTGGGTGACGTCACCCATAGGTTTCTGAAGAGCATAAAATGAAGCCATCTTGGTTGTGTCACTCGTCTCGTCATCTTAAAAAATACTGCCTCACGGCAGTACTGATCTACCCAGCAATCATCCAGTTTGTTGAGACTCTGAATCTCCTGCCTCCCCCATTGCTGGCGAAGCAGAGACTTCTTGGTCTGTTAAGGTAATCAATACCACAGCAAACCATCTTTGTCCAATAAGTGCATGATTAACATCCAAAACCTCTCAAAACCAATCTCTGCGTCTGTTACTCCAAACCTGACACTTTAACCCTGAAATTTTGTAGAAACTAGGTTGGAGGCTTTTAACATAAAAACTGAGAACAGGTCCTTACAGCAAATTGTTAATGATGCCCTTAATACACTTTCTGCTCCTAATTTCACATCTGGCTTAAGTGGAAAGTTATAGAGGGCCTTGATTTATGCAGGAACATAATGATTTAATTAAACAGCACATCCTCATAAATAAATACATTTTTTGGAATGTGGAGACCAGTGTGAGGTTACAACCTACTTACCTCTGACACTTGGGTAAACTTTGAGGTTAGCTCCTTAATGTTGCATTTGCGCAGCCGGTGTACAGCTAACATTATTCTAGTTGATCTTTAAAAAATTTAAAATACTTTGGTCAAGACAGACATCTTCCCAGATTATGTATAAAGAAGGGCTTCAGTTCTTCTCTATCTTATCTAAATGAAGCTGTTTTAAGTGAGTTCAGCGAGTTTCGTGCTTTTAAAACATGAAACTTTGCAGACACTGAGTCTAAAAATTCTTATTGGGATTTTCTTGTATCTTTTATCACAGCATCATGATAAAAGATAATGTTGTGTTTTTACATCAAGCATTTAAGAACAAGCTTGTTTCTTACATTGAGGCAGCTCATCTTCCAAATCAAGTATACAACTTTCTCTATTTGATGGACTCCGCTGACTATATAATAAAGATTTTTTGTTTTGTTTACCACACCGTTAAAACTTTCAATTATTATATATAAAAAAATAGTTGTGACATTACTTTGAAATGCAAATGAAACAAACTATTAGCTTTAAATCTGATACAAATATATATATATCTCAATCTACAACCATTTATTCTTGTAGGGTTCAGATGGGCAGTTGCCCCATGGATGCATGGATGGATGGCTGGATGGACTTACAGCGCACTTGGTAACTAACTGCAGCATGTTTGTAACTTACAATATTACTTTGAGTCTTATGTTCATGCCTTCATTCAGTATGTTTACATGCAGCAAGAGAAAGCCGAATTATTATCTTAGTCCGACTGAATTCAGATTATGAAACGCATGTATATCCCTTAGTCTGGCTGGAATCGATCTGAACTGGAGTTTTAGAATGTCGACGAAGCCTTCCAGATAATGCAATTGAGAATCAGACTACTCTATAAACAACCCCCCTCACCACACCCCATCCTGCTTTAACTCCCTCTGCTTCACTCCCGACAGCCTCTGTGTACTGCCTGAGAAAAGCTCAAAGCTAACCGCTGTAAGGCTAACACATAGGGGGGCATGTCGCCATCTATCGTCGTGGAGTCGAACATACTTCATTTAATCATTCGATTTACTGAGTGACATGTAAACTGGGACTCGGCTCTCAACAGGGGGCAAATCTTTAGTCCGATTACTCTAAAAAGTTTGATTTAGATGTGTATGTAAACGTACTGATTGTAGCCTTGGGATAACCAGCTCAGTGTTTGATGCTTCAGAACATTTTGCTCTGTTAGAGGGATTCTCAAATGTTAAATACAGCCAATGAACAAAGTGCAAATGAGGAAAATATAGGTGTGCCAAAAAAATAAAATCCAAAAAGAAAATTATTAGCATGACGTTATACCTGAGATTAGGCGGTATCAATGCTGTTTGAGTGTAACTTGAAGTTATTACACTATGGGAAAGTAAAGATGGGATAAAAAGCAAAAAATAAAAATGACACTGATTTACTATGTTTGAGAAAGCAGTTTACACCATTTTAGAATATAATGGCACTGATGTTAACAAAAGGTCCTATTTTGTGTTCTTTGAATGTTAGCTTCATAAATTATAGATATTTTAGGGCAGAGGTATAAATGTAAATTTCAGGCAAATTTTTGAAATTATACATTTGGACACAGTCTAGTCTGATTTATAGGGTATTTTCAGGCTTATTGTTAAGTAAGCAATACAATTCAGGGGCGTTAAAATTAATTGAAATTTGATTTTTATACAGCTCTAATCTTTAGTTAAGACAAACAGTAAAAAAGAATCATATCAGTTCTCATGCTATCAGGAAAAGCATGGAACCATACTTATGCAAATCATCTTAATCAAAATCACATTTTAAACAACAGTGCTTTAATCAACTTTGCACAAACCTCTAAAATGATCTAAATGTTTTAACTCTAAATACTCTAATGCAGTCTGGAAAAAATATTATGTGAATCATTCTCATTTATCTCATTCATTTTGATTGTACATTACCATAGCAATCTGTTGGCAGCTGCAGCCTAAACACCTGCATCTGCAAACATGCTCATCATCTATTGTCCAAACAAGACACAGACTGTCATAAGAAAGACGAATTGGGCAAGTTTTGTGAAACAAGTCTGTAACACTAAATGTTACATTACTCATCAAAAGACATTTGGTTAGGTATTAAAGAGCAGTAGTTGAATGTGTCAAATAAAAATGCATATAAATCTCTATATATCTTTACTGCCACATATGTGAATTCATCGCGAGACTGTATTGCTCATGCAAAACAGATCCTGTTTTAAAGTTGATAAATGCTTATGAGGTTAGATTGGAATTAATAATAAGTGTAGATGCAATTTCCATGCAACTGCTTTCATATTTCCTTTGATTCAAAAGAAAATCATTTTTTGCACTCATGGTTCTATAATAACATAGATGATTCATTCACAAACTGTTTTCCAAATAACAACTTTTGTCACTTTTTATCTCTTAAAGGATCCTTTGCTCTGAGCAGAGGTTGTTTGATACAAAAAGAATTTCAAATGCTGGAATGTCAAATAAAACACAACTGGGAAAAAAACCCTCTCACCCTCTCCAAAAACAGAAAATACAGAGAGAGAGAGAGAAAAAAGTTCTTTGCCGGTCCACTACACAAAAACACAGAAATGTACTACGATGTGTAGCATGCTGGGCCTGCAGATAATCATTCAAAGACTCCTTCAACTCATTGGGAAGTTACAGATGCATTCACTGTTTTGTTTTTTTGACAGTGATGCATAAACAATTTGTGTAATCCAAAAAGGTAGTGTTCATATGTGGTCACAAGAGTATTGTAGTGGTCCTGTAAAAAAAAAAAAAATACACAACCCCCCCCCCCAAAAAAAGAAGTACCATTATATTTAGCCTTAGAGCTTATATTTTCTGCATTCTCCTCCATTTTTATGAAAAGAATGTCAAATAATTTAACAAATGTGAAGGTTAGATGATAACCCTTTTTGGCATCTTTAATGACTAAATGAGATGAGTTATATTTACCTCATAATATAACTACAAAAGGTAAATATATGTGGTTATAAACAGTTTAGAAAATCTGAAAGCTCCAGTGCATGCGTCAGCAGTACAACAATTGCCATATTAATTATATTATTATATTTATTATTAAAATTTAATGTTGCCTAATTACCTGAAAATTAGAAGATATATGGGAAATTATTGATTTAGCTTTCATTGAAGTGGAAATTAATAATGAGCTGATTAATATACAAATTATTCTTAGGATTGGACCTCATTTTTGTGTTGAGATATTGATTTCACACAGCAAAGAAAACCGAAGACACAGAATCTGTAAGTATACATGGGGGAAGAAAATGCAAGTATATAAAACAAGAAATTTTCATTAATTAAACATTCAGTTGTAATGCCGTAGCAAATCATTTTCTGCCAAAGGGCATTTGTAATTTTGGATAGGAAAAAGCAGTATTAAGCATAATTGGGTATCACATGATTTAAACATCAATGAAAATAATGGCAGCATGTTTTAATGAAGTTGAGGAATAAGTATTGTTTTTAGGTGTCAAAATGTAACCCTTGTGGAGTTGAGGACAGCAAAGCCTGTTGGCCCCTATTTTATTATCATTCAATGGTTCTGATTGGCATAATGGGTTTTGTTGAGATTTGTGGCTTTACGCTGCCTTCTTTTTACCAAAGCCAAAACAAAACAGTACATAACAATGTGTTTAGGTTTATCGATAATTCCATGTCTTGTTCCTCTACAAATCAGGGGATGCAGTAAAATACATATCAATTAAGAGTTGCAGCTAGAAGCTTCAATGTATTTTATTGGGATTTTATGTGAATGATGTAGAATTAAATTTTTGTAAAAAAAATAATTCGGTGCATGTTCAAGCAGAGACAAAGGGGCCAATTTCCAGTTCTCAGTTTTATTTTAAACAGATTAAGATATGCAGTTTACAGAGAAACATGCCCATTTTCTCTGGGCCAGATTAAAGACATCTGACAACGAATGGTTTTCATGCCATAACTTTTATAGACATCCAAAACTTCCCAGGATCTGGGCGTCTCTTCTCCCTCGGAATCTGCTCCAATCAGAACGTTTTTAAAAAGTGTCTTGACACCGACTGGTCCGTCAAGAATTATGCATTCATAAGATGGAAGTGTCCTCCTCTTTGCTTTTACAACTGCCATTTCCTGGGTCCAGGTCAAAAGTTAATTCTGAGTTTTAGGGTTTTATGGTCCCGGGTCCTCTCAAGCAAACCTCCTAGTTTTATGGCCTGCAATAAAACTCTTTGTCTCAGAGGTCCTCAAAAGGTCACACATACTTCCAACATATACAAGGGCTTTGATGTTCCTCAAAAGGTGCCCAATTATCCAGCCTTCACATCCTGTAATCGTGCGATTTTCAATATGCCATCATACATGACATTTAACACATATGATCAAATTTTGCATTCTACAATGACCAAAACAAAAGAATCGGATTTTCAAATTATTCTAAAAACCAAAAAGCAATAATATCATGACATGTCTTTGTATTCAGATCCTTTTATTTATAACTGTATGACACATTAAAACATAAGACATTCCAGCTATTATTAATCACCTACTCAAAGGCAGCTCTAAACAGATTGGTTTTTATCTTTGTTTTAAAGGATATCAAAGTTTCAGCAGGTTTGCAGTGGTGTGGAAGTTTGTTTCAGATAAGGGTAGAATGGAAACTGAAAGCTGCTTTTCCATATTTGGTTCTAATCTCGGGATAATTAGTTAACAAGACCTGAGTAGTTTACTTTTATGGTTCTAGTTAGGACGCGAGTAGCAGTGTTCTGGATCAGCTGCAGTTGTCTGACTGAGTTTTAAGTTAGACTTATGAGGATGCTGTTACAGTAATCAATCCAACTAATCAATCCAACTAAAAATAAACTTTTTTAGGTCCCATTACGACATTTGTCCCATTATTCTGGAAATGTCAGCTGACCCTGTTATTGCCTTTATGTGACACTGGATGTTCAGGTCTGAGTTCATAACTAAAAATAGATTTTGGGCCTGATCAGAAGAGTCTATCTGTGGTAACTGAAGCTGTGTGCTGACTCTTGATCTTTTCTCTTTAAGTACAAAAATAAACATTTCATTTCACAAAAAATGTTTTTTATGCAGTTTGTTGTATTTTATAAAAGATACCTACCATGTTTTCCTTTGTGATGTATTAGCATACACTGTGAAACATAATCACCCACGAATCTGCAAATATTTGAAATTAATTTACTAATAACTACCTAGTTTAATGGTTCAAAGACTAAACATACCTTGATGTGTTAATATGCACTCTGAAACTTCTGACATATAAAGCCCTTAATAATCTAGCTCCATCATACATAAGAGACCTGATTGTTCCATATGTTCCTAACAGAGACCTTCGCTCTCAGACTGCAGGTTTACTGGTAGTTCCTAGGATTTCTAAAAGTAGAATGGGTGGCAGATCTTTCAGCTATCAGGCTCCCCTCCTATGGAACCGGCTCCCAGGGTTGGTTCGTGAAGCAGACAATTTGTTTATCTTTAAAACTAGGCTAAAAACTTTCCTCTTTGACAAAGCTTACAGTTAGAGATATGTTTATAGGTAGTTAGAGTCAGGTCAGACAGGTAGATAGGAAGAGACAGGTTAATGTTAGTAGTCAGGCAGATTGTCAAAAGTTAGGAAGAGATAGGAAGAGGTAGAGTAGCTAGTTAGAGATAGATTAATGTAAGCCAGGTAAAGATCCGGAGCCGGTCGCGGCTTACCGCCGCGGAAGAAATGTGCCCCACAGGGGCCAGCCAGCGCCGGAGAGAGGTCCCTCAAGGGGATCCTCCCGCACAGTGCGGCCGCCCATTACCTGCCGGGTTGAATCCCCCGGGCAGACTGTGCGGACCCCACCCGTTTATCTCTTAAACGTTTCTCGCCCTCTTCAACTCTGTCCTCTCAGTTCTGTCTATTTTTCCTTAAGATAGTTGTCGACTATCGGTCTCGTGCCGGTATTTAGCCTTAGATGGAGTTTACCACCCACTTTGGGCTGCATTCTCAAACAACCCGACTCCGAGAAGACCCCGGCATGACGGGGGCCGTTACCGGCCCTACACCGTCCACGGGTCAGGAGGACTCAGACAGAGTGTTGGT
This sequence comes from Apricaphanius iberus, assembly GCA_028564705.1. Classification (NCBI taxonomy): domain Eukaryota; kingdom Metazoa; phylum Chordata; class Actinopteri; order Cyprinodontiformes; family Aphaniidae; genus Apricaphanius; species Apricaphanius iberus. The sequence continues at coordinate 59,792 of JAPXFQ010001615.1, forward strand.
AGCCAGGTCTCCTAGTAGCTAGGAGACAGGTTAATGTTAGTAGCTATGCTGCTTTAGGCTAGGCTGTTGGAGGACATTATTAGGGTCTGTTCCTACTTTCTCTCCTACTTCTCCCCAACTGCATGATGTGCTGTCAATTCAAGCACTAACCTGTTTTCTATTATAGTAGGTGCTCCGGATTAGCCCTGCTTGACGACCCTGACTAAGATGGCATTGCAGTGACGGAAAATTCTCCACGTCCTGCAACAAACTTCTGCATCAGTTCTATTGCTCTTTCTGTGTCTCTGTTATGTATTCTCCAAGCCACAGACGGTCGCGGCAGATAACCGCTTGTGCTGAGCCTGGTTCTGCCGGAGGTTTCTTCCTGTTAAAAGGGAGTTTTTCCTTCCCACTGTCGCTGCATGCTTGCTCAGTATGAGGGATTGCTGAGAATTCCACGACGCAATCTTCTGTGGTTCTGTAATTTCTACACTAAACATTGTATTGTAATAACTCTTTTTGTAAAGTGCCTTGAGATGACATCTGTTGTGAAATGGCGCTATATAAATAAACTGAATTGAATTGAATTGAATTGAAACTGTCTTGACACAAACACAGCAGCTAACATTTATAGTCTTCCTTATCTCTGTTCTTGGGGGTACAACCAACCAGCTGCACGGGAAATGATTGGTGCTCTTGAATTGATTATTTTGAAACTCTAGCAAATAGGATACATGGTTGCATTGCTCCTAGGTATTTCAGCTTCACAAGCTGTATTTTTATTCATTCCATGTTTATTTTTGAATATTTTTGAAAAAATATTGTATGTATACATTTCAATTATATCAATATTAGTATTTATCCCAGTATCTCTCCAAACAGTTGCTCTAAAATATAATAAATAAATAAACATATTAGTTTTTTAAGGCTGTGTTAAACAAACAGCAGTGCTTGTGAAGTAATCTTCTGATCTCTCAGCTACATCAGCAGTTTGATTAAACCAGCTTTCATAGTAAGAGTTATTAACACCAACTGGAGATATTAAACGAACAACAGTGTTAAAGAGTTGAGTCAGACATGATATTTATGAATTCATGGGAAATTCATTACCTGTAAGCGGTGCATTGATCTATTTTAACTCCATGACAGGGGAGTTTAAAATAAACATCAGGAATATAAAGCAGCTTTTCTTATCTTTTCTTTTTCATGTGTTCTTGGTATTTGAGGCGTGACTCATAGAGAAGCTGGCAGCCTACCTGTGCCTTTGCTCTAGCTGGTATCCTTGCTGCGTGACTGACTTTAATAAATTGAGATTACATCTAGCAACAAAGGGCAAGGGCCACATTGATGGAATGAGAAAATTTTTAAACCATTTGGTTTATACTTATATGGGTACCTTTATTAATGTGATGCCAAACCAACATATTATTGTGTAATTAAAAAAATATATATAAATGTGTTTTTTAAATTATTTTTTTTGGTTGTTTGGATTTCAGATATCATAAATGAAGCTATACTCCGGAGTTTTAAACATGGTACATGCATCATTTTGATACGCCACTATTATACATGAGTTGTCCTTTAGTCACTGATGAAAGCAGAACTAGCAGTGGCTAGGGGAAAAGTACCTTTTTTTGCAACCTGGATTTTACTTTTAGAATGCATTACATGTATTCATTTACTCACCGAGACAAGTCTGGAAACACTTGGAGTCCTTTGGGGGAAATTTATATCCATTCACAATCAGCGTATATCCATATAATGGGAGTTAATGGGAGCACTGACGTGCATCCTTAGTAAGGCATAATCTCTTTTAAAGCTCCTTCATTTCACCAATTTTTTATTCGGAATCGTTTGGAAGATTCCCCTGTGAGTTTGTAGAGTCTCAGAGGTGCTTTGGGTCCGATGTAGTCTTCTGGGGTGTTTTAGAGACTTTTAATCCAACTACACTAACATCTAATTTCAATGACATCACTCAAAAAAAAGTGAATTTAATCACTGCCATGCAGCATTCCGGTTGTAGTCTCAGCAGGGCATTCACTCTGTGTTTGATGGTTTCCAGTTAGACAGAGCTTGTTACTGCAAACAGCAACATCTCTTGCTTTTGTGTGTTTTCAAATTGCACAAACACAATGACCAAGTGGACTAAATTCAAGTTCCACTGACTTCCTTTCTTTAATCTGCTCAGACTACAGATCCCATTGGTGATTTCAATGGCAGCTGCGACGTCATTGAAATCGTGTGACATATAATGCCTTTTTTAGAGGCTGTACATTGTTGCCCACAATAAGTCCCATTATATGGATATATGCTAAATGTGAATGGATCTAAACTTCTAATGAAAGACTCCAAGTAGTCTGGGTGAGTTAATGAATGTAATACATTCTAAAAAGTTATGCCCAGGTTGCAAAAAAAACTGTAGTTTCCCTTTAACACTTGTTTTTCGTGGCTAGGGAAAGTGTTTACTGCGGTGGAAACACAAAGAACTTGTGCTAAGTATGCATTACCACTGGAAGAATTTTATAAGAAATTGAACTAAACTTTTATGAGAAAATTGAGGTTATGGTTTCAGTTTTTTGAGAGTATACACTTTGTTAAAAAAAACAGTTATATATAGCCAAGGGGCTATAAAAAGTTATGTTGCCTTTGTTCTACATGTAAGGGATAATGCCCGACGAGGTGTACATTATCAGAAAATAATGGACGACGCGGAGGCGTGAACCGTTGCTTCCGCAAAGTCCATTATTTTCTGATAATGGACACCTCGAAGGGCATCATCCCGCTTATAATATGGTCGCTTACAAAAGAAAGACATATTTAATCAATTAATAATACTTTAATGTGTTTGAGAGTTGAAATCGCAGGTTTTTTTGTATATAAGTCGAGCGCACTATTTAATATATCCCGTATACAGGCGTTGCCAAGCAACGTAGCCAGAGCGAACCGACCACAGCGATTTATCAGTGAGGGGAAGCGAGATGATGGCTTTACCTTACGTTACGTGATACAAAATATCATTTCAGAAGGCCAGTACACTACTTACTGCCTGTGTGTGTCCAGAGGATGATGCAAATAACGTTGAGACTCCGTTGCCATTTGAGCAAGCGCAATAATTTAGAACTGTCATCAGGCAATTTGACGGGACGCCTTTCCTAGGTGTATATTATCACTTTTTAATGTACACCCTCCAGCCAATCAGAATCGAGTATTCACCCCAACCATGGTATAAATATAGATCAAACATCTGCATATCTGCATATCTCGGACCAAACATTATTAGCTGATGTTTTTATAAACAGTATCACAGCCATAGAGTAGCATACCTGTTCCATGCAGTTTTAGTGTAGTTTTGATGCTTTCGAATCACTTTCCTTCATCTTTCTGTTAAATTATAACACCCATTTTTGAGCTTCTATAGTTTGATAATATGGAATATGATTAATGAAGATTTCCCACTTGGTTAAATGTCAAACATTACACAGAACAGTCGTGGCAGATGACTGCTTGTACTGAGCCAGGTTCTGACGGAGGTTTCTTCCTATTAAAGGGGAGTTTTTCCTTCACTGTCGCTACATGCTTGCTCTGTATGAGGGATTACTGAGGAATTGCTGTGGTTGGAGTCTGCATGATCCGGGCACAACCTCACGTCACTGACTCATTGTAATCTGCTGGGATTCCTTACACTGAAAACTTTTAACTGATTGGAATGTTTGTATGATTGTATTGAAATGACTTTTCTTGTAAAGTGCCTTGAGATGACATTTGTTGTGAATTGGAACTATATAAATAAAAGTGAATTGATTAAGAAGACATTAATTGGACTGCACAGTTAGGCAACCTGCCAGTATATTTTTCTACTCATTTTGTCAAAGGATTTTAATCCTGAATATATATATTTTATAGAATTGCCACATCCTCTAATTAAATCATTCTATACCTCATGTTGCTTTCAATGTCATAAATTTTTTATTATTTGAGAATTTATTCCTAATTTCTAAACATTTAACCATTGTGTGATTAACAGGGTCTCCAGAGAAAATCAGGCTTGGGCAATGCCAACACAACTATAGCAGAAAAAACATTCTTATAGTCATTTTACAAAATCTTTTCCGTTTTTCAGTCCTACAAACCAACAAATAAACAGGGGGCAATGGGATATAACATGGCTCCTTTGGTGGTGGCTTTTAGGTTTTAAAGCAAGTTCTTGCTTGCCAGTGCCCCCTCAGGCCAAAGCCGTAACTGCAGCCTAAATGGTAAGCTCTTGCATGAGGCAGACATGCTGTTTGAGCTCACTCCGGAATGCACAGAAGCTGAGTCAATCCCGTTCTGGACAATTTACTGATTTGCAGCCATGACTTCAAAGGTAAGAAATGTTAGGTTGTGTAAGTTTAGTCGGGGAATGGGCTGGAGTTTTGCTGGTGCTAATGCTGCTCTCTGCTCTGCTGACGCCATGCCATCCCTCAGTTACCTCTTTGTCTGCGGTTGTTTGTGATGGAGAGCACACGCTAGACCTCAGTGTGAACGCATATGACGCCATAACTGCAGATAAAATACTTCCAATTGTCATATGCATGGGTAAAAAGAACTTTTTTCAGCCTGGATTTAAACATTGTTAGAGCTGGGGCTTGTCTCACATCCTCATGAAGACTGTTCCATATTTTAGCTGTCTGAAACTGAAATGCAGCCTCACCGTGTTTATTGTTGACTCTGGGAACCACCAGGGGACCCCTCTCTGAAGTTCTCAGGGCCCGAGATGGTTCATATGTGTCTAACATGTCTAACTGGTCAACGACAGTTTATAAACTTCATCTTGTAAACACACATCCACTCAAGTAACAAACTGAGAGTTTTGATTGAGCTGGGAAAGTTTAAAAGAATGAATAATAATAAAAAATGCATGTAAACCATGAGATAACCATGACCTGGATGAATGAGAATATTCACAGGCGTATGTAAACCAACACACAGCAGTCTTTTTGTTCTCTGCACCTCCTGGTGTTCAAAATCACAAAAAGAACTCATTAGATAAACTGCACTTGTAATATTAAGCATCTATCGCCCGAAAGCTGCATTGACTAATTACACTGACTATAGAGCACCGTTCTGGTGAAGTGATCTTGGACTCATGTTGGACTGACAAAGCAGACATGTACTCTCCCTTGCATTTAACAGATAGTTGAAAATGTAGGCTCTACTCCATGCGTCGTTTTGTGCCTGTTGCAGAGCCCTTGCATTGATGGATAATGGCACTGAGTGTCACCGCACTTACACAGACAGAAGCATATACTAGGCTTAACACCCACCTTCCTTCACACAGGAATAAACACAGCAGCTAAAAAAAGCCAACAGGTGTATGGCCAGATCATAAACCCATAAGGTTCTCAGCAAAAAAACAGACGAGGGTCAGAGCAAGGCCCTGACAGGCTCTGCAAATACTACACAGCTTAAATCTCTCCCTCTCCTGCTGATTAGTGAAAGTGGATAAAGCTGCACTCACCTGCCCAGCCAAGACAGAGTGAGAAAAAAGTGGTCAGTAGATGAAGTAGGTTGGAACAATGAGCTAATTAGCAGGCAGGAGAGGGGTGGTGAGCAGAGGAAATTATGATTGAAACAAGGCAGAGTATGACAACATGCACAATGTTTCAGGTAAGATTCTGTTTGGCGTAAATTAAGAAAAACACTTCATGAGGTGGCAGTAAACTCTTTGCATGTTTTCTTGTCTTTCCCATCTTGATCAGTGGTTTCATCTCATGTAATATTTATACCATGGGGTAAACAGAGTCATTTACATGCTAATTGAAAGTCCACATTCATAATAGTTCTAATTAATCTTAAGGAGTAAAATATGAATTGCAAAAATCCTGCATTTATAATTAATTTAATAAAACTCATTTTGTTAAAAAATTACCTTAATTTTTTTTTTGTGATACTATGCTGTTTTAATAATATGTGTTTATTTTTAAACTTATTTTTACACAATTTTACAGTCACTTTGACAAGAAACAATTTAATTTCCTTCTGTGCTGGATCTTTATTAGAGTTTAAAATATGGCACTTAGGAGGGCAAACAACTACATCCCAAATCTTAACAGTTTGGCTCTGCATTTTATAGATACGAAAAGATGTAAAACACAATACTGCCAAGGTTATTTTCTTATAGTTTTATTTAAGACTAAAGAAACGGGGAAATCACTGTGAAACAAGCAGTCTTTTGCAGCTGCTGTTAAATGGAAATGGTTTTGAATGTTAAAATCAAACACATATTTCTGCTTTACGACTGAGGGACCACTACCTTAGCTCAGCTATTAGTGACTGCCTTGGAGGGAAAATACATTCACCTTGCAAAGAACTCTAAGTACAGTCAGACGTGTCAGCTCTTTTATATAAGACCTCCTTTATAACACCCCCCCTCCACCACCACCACCACCCCCAACACACACACACACACACAAGTTTGCATTACTACCCATATTAGGACCGTCCATTGACTTCCATTGCTTTTAGTAAGTGGAATTATGCCTAACCCAAACTCTTACCCTAACCCTAACAATTACCATTCTATTTCTTACCCTAAGCCTAACTAAAACTCAATTCACACCATACATCTAAACCTAACGCCTAACCCTAAAAAGGGGGTTCCGCCGTATTAGGACCGGGCTCCGGACCTAACAAGGTCCATTGGTCCTGAGAAGGATATTCAATAACCTAAAACCGGTCCTAAGAAGATAAGAAGGGTAGTCATCTCCAGATGTAGTCATCTGGAGACGTATCGCGTTGGTAAGACGTATCGCGTCATTTCCTGTTTTGTGACTAACTCGTTTGTAGCAAGTCGGTGTTTCTCTCTCTCTTGAACTGATCTAACTTTCTCTGTCAATAAGTTTTTTCTGAGTTGCTTAACACACAAACACATTAAAACGTTAAGTTTCTTCACGGTTTAGGACTCTTTAAGCGTTTTACTGGGTTAATTACTTTGTTCTTAGGTAAGGTAAGGTACCGCTTGGTTAGCTTAGCTTTACGGCTAGCATGGCTTCGGCAGCTTTCTCTCTTGTCCCTCCATCTCTCTCTACACCTCCTCCTCTTTCCTGCTCTCTCTGTCAGATGTTTAGTTACTCCTCCGCCTCATTTAGTGAAGTTGGTAGGTGTAATAAGTGCAGCATTTTTGTAGCTTTGGAGGCGAGGGTTTCTGAGCTAGAGGCCCGGCTCCGCGCTGTAGAACAGCCAGGCCCAGCAGTAGCTAGCGCGGAGTCAACTAGGACAGGACCTAGCCGTCCTCCAACAGCTCCCGTGCAGCCGGGACCTCAGGCGAGCTGGGTGACGGTTCGTAGGAAGATTAGCGCCAGACCCCAGTCCGCGGCCAACCTCCAGCCCCTTTCTCTGAACAATAGGTTCGCCCCGCTCAGCGACGCACCCGCCGAGCAGGAGAGGCCGATTCTTGTAATTGGCAGCTCCATAGTTAGGAATGTGGCTCCAGAGACACGAAAGACCACCGTCAAATGCCTTCCAGGGGCCAGGGCTGCGGACATTAGGTCCCATCTGAAGCTTTTGGCCAAGGACAAACGGCGGTATAGCAGGATCGTTATCCATGCTGGTGGCAATGACACCCGGCGACGGCAGTCGGAGGTCACTAAAATTAGCGTAGCTTCGGTGTGTAGGGCTGCCAAAAAGATGTCTGACTCTGTAATTTTTTCTGGTCCCCTGCCTGATCGTACTAGCGATGACATGTACAGCCGTATGCTTTCGTTCCACCTTTGGTTGTCAAGGTGGTGTCCAGAAAACGATGTGGGCTACATTGATAACTGGGGGGCCTTCTGGGGAAAACCTGGACTGTTACGTAGAGACGGCATCCATCCCACCGAGGACGGAGCTTCGCTTCTTTCCAGGAACATTGATAGGGTTATCTCTAGTTCCCCAAAGCCGTGACAACCCAGAGTCCAGCTCAGGGAACCCAGAGTCCAGGTCAAGGAACAGGGACTGCCACCCACCCACTACCCTATAGAGATAGTTTCCCGTCCACTACCCAAAACTAATGAATTAAAAGTTAATGCTACTAGAGCA